>JAFBJR010000905.1:13301051-13543692 GCA_016785285.1 Brachirus orientalis
TAGTCACTAGGTTACATACAGAAACCTGGTGTCATGCTAATAACAGTGTTTAAGATGCAGCTACATAGGTGGTTTCACAATGCATGTACACTCTGGTTGGCTTAATTCACGTTACACCCAAATTATACTGACAAATAATTCAGACGTTAAATGCTGCACCCTCAATGCCTCACTTTGTGCTTAGATTACACACTGTGTAACTGTCAAAAGTAGAGGTGGACTCGTCCTAATGCATTTGCAACATGCACTTTAGACCTAGAGCGCTATAGATGACATAAATTGGGCTCTTAGGCTGTAAGTTCAAAAGTAACTTCCACTATCATCCCCATATTAGTATGTTTTACAACTGCTGTATAGTCTAATCTGCATGACCTCATACTTATGACCTCATACTTTGATTGTTTCAGGCCATGATTAAATTTTCACAGCGAAATCCACTTAGTGTAAATGTTTGCTCCCGGATGGGGCTTGATTTTGGTCTTTTTGTTTTCTTTTTACGTACATCCGGTTTTAATTCTACTGCATAATCTCATGTCTTATTTCATGTAATCTCTACAGTGCCGGTGTAATATCATAATTCTTCTCACATCTCATCCCGTAGTATCATTTTATGCAAATATCTTATCTCACTTTACTTGACTCTCAAACTCTTTTCTACATTTTTTTATTTCTTATGCCATCTTAATAAATCATAATTGAAAACTTATATCCTTTTTTCATCTAAATGTAATATAATATAATCCCAATCAATGTTTGTAATTCATTTTTTGCATCCAATTTTCAGACTGTATGTCATGTCTCATGCAATGTGTCACTTTAAATTAATATTATTGTAGTTTTTACAGATATGGAAGATCTAAAATTTCTGACTGGATTAAAGACAAGGGCCTCTTTTACCTCCCCCAAAACTCCTTCCTCCGTTCCTCTCTCCATCTTTCTTTTTTAAGCTCCTGATATCATTCTCCTCCTTCGTCCTCTCTGTCATCGTTCTCTTACTCTGTCAAATTTCTGCTGAGTCCTTCTTTTTAAGATTCTGGCACAGGAACTGACAGTGTGTGTTCAGTTCACAAGCCCTGTGTGTGTGCGTGTGCGTGTGTGTGTTAGCCAGTCCTGTGGTTGCTGTGACTTCAAAGCTGCAACCAGAGTCTCTCCACAGTCTGCAGCTTCCCTATAAATCACACTAATCATACTGCACGGGAGCGTGCACATATGTACACACAGCCACAACAGAGAGAGAGGCAGAAAGATGTACAAGTGAGAGTGAAATCTCAATAAAAAGGACTGCATGGAATGTCCGAAAATAAAATCGTATTATCAGGTACAAAGTGGGTGGAGAGGGAAGAGATATGGCTGTATGTGACAGGGTGTGGACTGCGATCAAGATGGAGCTGAGAAAAGTTGAGTAACAGCAGAAAAAGACCAGTCTTTGATTGAATTTGCCATAGAATAAACAGGGTGTTGCCAGCCAAGCCCTTAGTAGATTTATTTTGGTAACTTGATTCTTCTGTTATGTATGCAGCCATGCAGCTGAATCAAACAATTCCCCTTGTGTACTTTTACCAAATAGTGAATCACTGTCTATATATAACAATCACAAACAGGGGTTTCTTTTTAAATCACTATTTTGTGCTATTTTTTGCTTCATTTGTGTGTGAAACAGGATTCCACTCCTTCAGAATTTTCCAAACCGAGGTTTGAGGCTCCTGTAATTTCTTTCTCTTTTTTTTGCTAAACTTCCAAGACATGTCCATTGGCAACAACATTGAAGTAGAAAAACATTTTGGTCCCGATTTCTGATAAATATAATTTTGACCACATGAGAAGCTTAATGTTGTGTTTATATATTAACACATCAATTTAAGTTTGTTTTTTTTTTTCATCAGAACAAAGAATATACTGTATGTTTCAGTTAATTTGGTAATTTTTTTCATATTCTTGTTTTGGGATCTCCCTCGCTTTGGGAAGCACAGTTCTAGTTAGAAAGGTAGCTAAAATAAAAAAGGGTTCAAGCAAACCTGGGAAAGCAAACACATATTTGATAAAACCATTAGTTAGGGGAAAAATATGCTTAACATGCTTTTCACTGCAACTCCCTGCTATGTTTGGCTATAAAAGTCTTCTAATTTTGCTTCTTAAAACACATCAATCTTGAAATAACCAAAATAATATTTCTATTTTTTTCTGCTTTTTTTTTTTTAACTTTATTTCTTTCCTTTTAAATGACTGTTGCTTTACAATCTGTTAAGAATGAAAAACACTATATCAAATCCTGTCAGACTCTGGACAAAAAGTGATAAAGTTTTAAGGGCTCAGCATATGGTTCTCACCCAGTATGTTGATTTTCTAATTTTACTATAATAATGTGAAGTCCTAAGTATTCCTTTGATTTGAATACTCATTCAGTTTTTTTTTAATAATATATACTATGTGTATTTCTTCCATCTAAGCAGCTACCCTAAATTGCCACTAGCAACGAGACTGGTGAGATTTGGCTCAATATTGTGTCCCTGGTTAAAATGACTGTGGACACCCAAGATTTTAATCTCAGATTTTTGCAGACTGACAGGTCTCCAGCTGCTGCTGTGGCTCGGACACAGATAGTTTAGTGCTGATTGTCTGACACATGGAGTTTTAAGAAGCTGATGTTTTATCTCACAGTGCATGAGAACTGTAGCAGTCAGCACAGCACCACAATGGGTGGCAGGTCCACATCCTCCCTTCAGCCATTAAAGCAAACATGTCTTTATCCAAGAATGTGAGTCTATTTGTTACTTCTTTTAGACCTTTTCTGGAATAAACACTGACCTTGTCGGGAACAGACGTCCTGATGGAGACCAAAACCTGGTCCCAGTGAGTGCACACACGTAGCCGAAGTGGTCACTGTTAACCGACAGGCTGAGAACTCTGTTTTCTTAGAAAAGAAAAAGGATAAATTCGGTTGCAAATCCACCTGCTTTCCACTTCACTCCTGTGGTTTGGAGTTCAGAAAATGGAAAAGTGTGAAAAAAAACGCTGCTGTAAGTCTATTTTTTCACGAGTGATGTCCAAACACTGACAGACTGACACACATCTGAGGCATGATGACAATGATAATCATTTGAATTTTGAAAATATAAATATACATTTTATTTATGGATCATATATCTACCTATTCTGCTATATTATTTAATACACTGGGTGAAGAAAATGATTGACAAACAGTTGGTAACACCTGAATTAATGTTGATTCAAAGTAAAGTAAGTGGTTTTTGTATGTTTGCTAACCTTAGGTTGACCGAATTGAATTCATTGAGGTGTTGCTAATTGATTCAGCTCATTGTTCTGTAATTACTTAATTACTTCATTTATTTTACAAAGAAAGCTCTGGAAAGTTACTTTATGGTTCCTTATTGTTGTTTTTTTTTTGGGCAGATTCGTTATGTTGCATCACTATCTACATGTCAATTGTTTATGTCAGATCTCAAACTTTTTGCTACCTGCCCAGTGTCTATAAGACAGAGGAAGAAATAAGATGATGAGTATGAACTTAGACGTATAAAACTATGAATAAAAACGTGAATACTTGGCCAAAATTTTCAAGGTTATAATACTGCAATAATTATGGACAAGGTGACTGCTTGTAATTTATCATATACAGTAAATATAGTGTGTAGATAACTCAAAAAAAAAAATAATAACAATAATAATGCACACAAACATCGGCAGTAAGGCAGAGGTGAAACTGAAGATGACAGTGGAGTAGAGAGGGAACGAAGAGCAGGATAAACAATTTGGTTGAGAGACAAAACCAAAAGGCGGAGAGAATAGTGAGAGAGACCAAGAGAGAAAGAGACAGACTATGTGAGGGTTACCACAGCCATGCCACTGAGTGCTGTGTTTACACGGCACCACTAGGCTTTTAACCACAGACGTGGCAGTGCTCAGTGTGTGTGTGAGTGACTTCTCTGTTACTGTAACACTCACCACATAGACGCCCGTGGGTACAGAATCTATACGTTGCAATATGAAACCTGTGATTTTCAAACTGCAAACATAGTTTTATTTAATTGTCGACTTATTGACTTTCACAGACAGGTGCCGTAAAAACCAAAAATCCACGTTTGTCAGTGTCATTTAAATTGTTTTGACACCGATATTCTGTTGTTGTCTTTAAACTATAATGTAGGTTTTGACCACTGCTTCAGCAAAAAAAAAAAAAAAAAAAAAAAGAACCTACTGTTTTTATACTGCACATAAAAAGGATAGCTGGGATTGTGGTTCAAAACTGTCTGGGTTTGAAAAGAGGAGAGGAACAAATGATTATCTGAAGAAAAGGACCATGTTGCAAATAGAGAGGCTTTATATAAGAAAGAACAGATGAAAGATTGTTTACATTTGTGTTTAATGCCACTGTTTCTTTAGTTTCATGTCACTTTCAGCCTTGTACATGGCTTTTGTGAATAAATTTGTATCTGTTAAGCCCCGTAAAACGCATAAACATCTCATATTGATTGAAATTGATCTTTCCAATGTGTTACATTCACAAAAAAAGCAGAGCTTAATCTTGTAGTAGATCAGCTAGTAAAAATCGCATGGATTTCATACATAGTGATGCATTATGATTTCATAAATAATCTGTTTTTATTGTTTGTGGATTAGTCGAAGGACAGGACTGGGCCACATTTAGCTATAACAAAATCATATATTATTTTGCTTTATGTGTGGGAGGGAAAAGAAAAAGAGAGCAAAGTGAGATACAGTAAGATGTTAATGAGAGACAGAGGGGGTGAGAGTAGCAGGGAATGAAGGGATGGTAACACAAGGAGGCACTAGAAAGACAAACATTAGTGGAGTGCACAAAGGGCCTGTCACGAGCTAAGGAAAGGTCATGAGAGGAATGAGACTGTATGAGGAAAAGTGAGAAAATCGCTGGGAAAATATAAAAAAAAAAGTCAGCTAAACTGGCAGGAAAAGGGCGGAGGAGAAAAGAGTGAAAGCAGATAGAGAAGGAGACAGGAAGGAAAAGGAGGGTTGGTGAAAGAGTGAGGTGCCAGCAGGGGAGAAGGTGAGAGAGAGAGGGAGAGGGAAGAGTAAAGGAAGGAAAGGGAGGGATCCAGCTGAAGAGAATGTGAGACACTGGCCGTGCAGGGATGGGATGGAGGGAGAGGGGAGGAGGGGAGACATGGGGGGATGGATGGAGAAGAAGGTAGAGGTAGCGGCGGTGGGGGTTCTCTCTTTTGCCGCTTTTCCTCAGAAAGCACTTGAAGGTAATTGGTTCCTGATGTGAACCTGGGCTCACTTCTCCAAATAAAAGGCCTTTCTGTCAGCCGTAATGGCTTTTCCATGCCGCCCTGCTCTGGTGGGGGCTACGTTAGCATCGGAGCATCGCTCGTGACCTGCTTCACATTAGAAAGTACGCAATAATAACACAAACGTACCGACTGTGACAGCAGCGTGATTGGCATCACAGGTCATGGGCCGGTGCTGAAAGAGTTTCAATCTGAAGGACGGTGGCATTAAATTACAGCCTGTAAACAGTTGGCAACAATAAACAGCACAGTGTGTAGAAGTGTTGAGGCAGCACTACACACAATTATAGTAGCAGATGTAAGATCAGGGAATTCATGAATGGATTTGTATGGTGGGAAGTCATGAAGTGCAAACAGTTTTTGTGCTTAAATGCACAGTATGTAATTTCTTACCTAATCTTAATAATGTAATGCATTACATAAAAAGACTGTGAGAAGTCAGAAGTTGCGACCTGGACAAAGAAAGACAACAAGGGAAAATTGTTGACAATGACAGGATGGGATTCTGAGACGCAAGACAATCCCAACAGTGCAGGTTGTTATTAAGCAAAGAAAACCATCCCATTTTGTGAGTGTGCAACTCACAAAATTGCGAGGTTCCAAGCGACCTAGGCCGATAAAATGTGACATTGTCACACATGAGCATGACGGCCTACACAAAGAATCAAACCGTGCAATGCCAAGCTGTCAATCAGTTAAAAAGACTTAAAAAGATGTGTTAATCTCCAATTTTCAGCGAGAAAATTTCTAAAATCTCAAAATTTAACAGAGGAGTCTGGTGTATTTAGCGGCAGCACTGCTGAAAGCCAGCGGTCGTGATAATTTTACATTTCATTTCAGAGTCAATAGTTTGAGTTGAATCAGTGCTTGTTTTTTTTTTTTTTTTTTAAACACACGTATTTGCACGTCCAACTCTTTTTTTTATACATTTGTCACCTCAGTGTCACATAAATAAAAGTATATTATCATTACTTTGCATCGCTTTACTAGAAGACATGATGTCACAGTAACAAATTAGGAGCGCATTTACAGTAAAAGAACAGTCTGATTCCCATACTCACTTTTGATTCACTCACCTCTCTGCTGACTGCAGGGCTATTCAAGACATGATTAGCTTAGCTTAGCAGAAAGTGGTTTTCCAGACAACCAGCAGAGACTCCAGGATGTCACTGCTCGCAGCCAAGACGTAAAACCACCACTCTCTGCTTTGGTTTTAGCAATAATTAAACAAATGACACACAACACTGATTGGTGACCGCTTATGATGTTGGTATTTTGATTTTTTTTTTTTCTACTGCTAGACTTAACCAGAATTTTTTTTTTTTTTTAGAACTTTTTTGCTCAGCCAAACTTCCAAAAGTGCTGGCTTAGTGTTGATGCATTTCCAAAGAAGAGGGAAAAAAGAAATGGTTTCAAATTCATCTCCATTACTGAGGACATGTTCTCAGTGAGAGTCAAAGCTACTACAAACAGCGGCGCCCTCTGACCTCACTGCCTCAATAACAAACAGCTGTCACATAGCTCTGTGTGTGTGTGTGTGTGTGTGTGTGTGTGTTTGAGAGACAGGGTGTGTGTGCATTTATGTCTTTTTGCCTGATTTTCTCTACATTTATGTTAAGTTACAATGTCACTGCATGTTTGCTTACCTGTTGGCATGACAGCATTTTGTCCTCTGTGTGCGTTTTCTTTTGTTAACCCCTTTAGGAACCTAAAAACCTGCTCCTAATGAGGCAGAACCTCATTACTGCAGAAGTTTGAATTTGAATCAGGGTTAGGCATCAGCTGGTTATGATTAAGGTTACAAGTGTTCACATTTTTTTGGGAAGTAATAAACTTACAATAAATATAAATACACTCAAAAAATTGAAATGATGACTTTAATTAAATTTATTTTATTTTAAACAGGTTACACATAACTGCATTTTGTTCATCTGAAGCAAAAATGTTAATTTCATCTAACTTAATTATCAAGTATTACATGAAAAAACATGTTTATCTCAACAATTACATGTATCTTGGACTTAAACTGAACATAGAAAATACATCCCACAACCCACCCAGTCCTTTTTTTTTTGAGACATATTGCAAATGCTGTAAAAATGAGGCAAAATTAAATCATACAAATGGAGAAAACACCTATTTTGCCTCTTTTTGATCAGCAGTGTATTTTTCATGCCAGTTCTGCTGGAGCTCTGTGGGATAAAAACTGATCCCAGACGTTGCCTGATAATCACCATGTTTTTCTTTTTTATTCCTTAATTTTAATCATATGATATCAGCCCATCAGTGACAACAACACTGTGTCATTTTGGACTCGGTAAACCAGCGTACAAGGATACATTACAAAAGAAAAGGATTAATCATTGACACAGTCATCAACAGAGAAGCCATTTCTATGTGTCACCACCTGATGGTGTAGAGAGGAGCAATGAGATGGAGATGAGAGAAGTCATAGACTTCCTTTCTGAAACAGAGAGATGGAGAGTGATACCGATGGATCTCGCACACACACATGCACACAGTTACTCACACAATCTGATTGTCATCATGTGCATCTGGTCGGTGTAATTGAAACTGTCAGATGGTAATCGTGACTTCACAATCTGTGAGTCATGGGAGAAAAATGAGATGGAGAGATGTGGACAAAGACACTGGGCCTTGTGCAAAGATGCCATGCTAAATTTGGGAATGTATTTATTTTCCTCAAGGTTTAAAGTCTTCCTCAAAGACAGGAAGTCCTCTTTGTCAACATCTGCAAAATATCCCCTTTGTTGCTTGGTTCCCAAATAATGAAGACCAGCACCAAAGTGCAGAGACTGTGTGTTGCTCAATATTCCCTAATTTGAAGTGGAGACAATGAAAGTGGCAATACAGTTGTTTTTCTGTTATTTGTTTATGTTCTGTATGGTACCAATGTCTCATTATTGTTATGTTATTTTCATGTGGGTTTTCATATTGTTTCTTTGTAAACAAAAGCTGATAATAACCTCTTTTAAGCGCCTACCTAAGAGTTTTGTTTATTGTGTGATGCCATTTATCTCGCTGTCCTCGGGTTGTTTATGTTCCTTTTTCTCTCATCTCCCCCTTGAACTTTCTTTCTTCCATTTCCTCTATTTTTGCTAAACTAACTTTTTTTTTTTTTCCCTTTTTGGCTCCACTACTGTAATTTAACTCTGCCCCAAACTCCCTCCTTCTCAAAGTCCTATGAAATGTCTTTATGTGTAAGTAAAATATCTCTTTGTCAAATTTTCTCACAACCAACCTGGACTGAATCCTCAAGTGTGATTCTTACTCACTTGTCAAAGCTCCAAAAAAACTGAGACATCACTGTTCATTCATTGCACACTTAAGGATCTTTGCTTAAGTTCATACCTCTTTGATAGCTTATTTACACAGCCATATTTCAATACAGTACGTCACCATATTACTGGTCATTTTCAACAATGAATCCGATTCATTGTTCCCATGTCTTGCTCATTTCATACGTTACTTTTGCTTTACGTTAAAAGTCAACACAAGTATGTCATCAATTCCACTGTAGCCTTGTTTCCATTAACATTAATGTTTCAAAAAATTTTAACCAAATTTCCAACAATTTTGGAAACAGTAAATGTGCACTGATATTCCCATTTCCTACAGAGACCACAAAAGTCCTATTATGGAATCAGCAAACATATATGTATCATCAGGGAAGGCAGATATTTCTCCAAGTTAAGAGATCTCCTTTGCACAGAGATACTTGGCTCCTTTATTGGTACAGGGTGAAAGTGACTCAAAGACTGAATGGGGCCAAGTTGTGTAGTAGGGGAATTTTTCATAGCAACTATCCCGATGAGTCAGGACAGTAATGAGGCCTGTGTATTTGCCTGTAATTTGTATGTGAACCAAAACATGACCTCTCTGAAAGATGCATTGCAAGTATTGGGAAATAATTGATACTGCTTTGTTTCAAACTCTCTGTTAAAAGAAAAAGTCAACGGTTTATAAGGTTTACAATGCCATTCATCCCCTGGGTCATGCAAACATGTTCAAAATGTGCATGCTGGGATCTACTGAGACATGGCTGAGGTGAGAGCATGATATTTAGACTTCCAGTGATGTGCAGTAATGGAAATACATTTTTGTATATCCCTGCTCTTCCCTTATTTTGGTTTGTTTACTACAAACACCTCAGAAAGAACCACCAGACGGTCGACAAGCCTCTACAGGGTGTGACACTTGAAAAACAACCCCTGTGGTTTGTGCTCATTGAACTACCTGGGGCCTATAAACGACACATGTCACATGTAGTAGTAGTAGTAGTATTCTGTGAATTATTTTAAAAATAAAGACTCGGGTACAAAGCACCCATTTTAGCCAGGTTGGTCCTCTTGAAAGGATAAATCTAATATATCACATGCACATAATTCAGGTGACAAGTGAGGGGCCAAAAACATCAGACTTTGCACCACCACTGTTGCACAAGAAGTGCTTTTCAGGACACAAACCCCCCTCATCCATATCAAAATAGAGGGAACCTCTTGCTAGATACTTGCTGACAGCCACATGAGCCGTACACACAATACTTTAATTTGAATGGGCAGGGTTACTAAACACAAAAACAAACTGTCATTGCCCAAGCAGAACAATATGGCTCCTATCATCACTCCCCCATCAGCAACCTGCTATTATTTTCCTCTCATTTTGACATTATGACATTACAACATGAACATTTGTTTTTACTGGTCTAAAATTATGCCTTGGCTTCAGCTCGCAAGTATATGCTGGATCCATCTTCAAAGTAGGGATCAGTTTAGGATAATTGCAATTAAACAGCATCACACAGACAAGCTCACATCTGCCTTCGAGCCATGTAAGGCTGAGTCTCCCCCTCGTACAGTAGGTGGGATTCTCCTTTGGCGGACTGATATGTTTGCTTTCCATTGTGGCACACCACGGTTTAAATTTGGTCTGTTGGATTTGTGTGAAATAGAGGGGCTTCTATCACAACAAGAGCACAAATGCCGTACAGTGGTTATGCCAGTATTTTGACGACTCGCTCAAAGCAAACAGATTTCCCCATGGCTGGGTTCTGTGTGGTTCCACTCATTCCTCCAACATCCTCGGGTGTGCCAAAAACACACACGGTACAAAACAGCTTTTTATTCCCCTCCTTAATTGAGATCAAGATCATGAAAAAGCAATTTTGTATTTCCCTTTATCCCTTTGGGGGGTAAATGATGTGTGGTGACCACCAACTATGAGAATCAATGTGGGTGGCAACGAAACATGAAATATTAAAGTCACACTGAATTTTGTGGTAGCTGTACCTAATTTTTTGATTACCATAATCGTAGGTTCAGGCTACAGCCCAGTTATTTTGTCCTGCCTTTATGGAGTCAGTTTGCCAAGAGACTTATTACACTGCACACAATATTCATGACACACAGTCACAATGGAGGTAATAAACATATTCACACTTTGGATTATTGGTGGGTGTAAATATTTATCTGAATACACTGCTACATTTAAACTGGACTGCACTGTTGGATGAGCTTTGAAAGGTGAAGTTACAGCATCAACCATTATTAATGATGTGTGTGTGTGCGTGCGTGTGTGGTTGATGCCATGTGGCTGTTATTTTTATTGTATTGATCCTAATATTCGTTTTCCAGCAGCCACTACCACAACTTCAAACTGACCAAAGATCAGACAGCTGCTGCCCTGGCTAATTAATGCTGTAGTATATAAATTAGGGATGCACAATATTGGACTTATTGCCAATATTCAACAATAATGTGTCCAAAAGTATAACAAAAAAAGGCAACTGGACTTAGTTGAATCTTTTGTTACACTTTCAGATACCATGACCTGGATGACTGAGAATCTTCACAGACAATAATGTGAGTGCTTGGGATGTTATCAGATGCCAATATCAATATATAAATTTTTCCTTGTGCCCAAATACAGTGGTCATTTTGCCTCTTCTATAGTGAAATTAACATAGTATTTCTCATACTAATGTTGCAGCGATTGTCAATATAGGTTTTCGTAAATGCACAAAATAAATAAACATTAAAAAAATAGCTAAAGAGGGTGATTGTATAGAAGTCAAGGAGGTAGAAGCCAATTCCACCTATTGTTTTTGATCATCAGTTATATCCAGGGATCTTGGGTATGCCAGTATAATATATTGTAAAGTCTATATTAGCTGATACTGATATCTTGCTGATAATTTTGTGCATCCCTAATATGGGCACATTTTAAACATGACTTACTGCTTTATTCCGTAGTAGTGAACTCACATGTCAACACCTGTAAGTCAACAGTGGGTGGATCTGATTTGGACCTGGAGCTTTTGGCAGTCAGCATTAGTCAAAAGTCAGTTTAGAATCATTACTGACTTTGTAGCAAGAGTTGCTAATGTTACTAAACTGATGACAATTGGATGTTCATCAATGTTGGCTGCATTTCTGTCTGATTTAAAAAAAAAAAAAAAACCACACCAGTAAGTGGGAAAACACGGTCATGCTAGAGAGCTCTTTTTGGATGGGGTTCTGTTTGAGCGGAAGAAATAAACATGATTCAGGTAACACTCGTGCTGGAATACTTGTGTAATGTGATTTTGTTTGAACACAGAATTTGCCTTGATGAGCGATTATTGTTCACATGCTTTTGCACATGTGTGACCAAAAATGAAGTTGGATGGAGGGTGAACAAAGCTGTCACTGGTCAGCAGACTGAATGTCAGGTGTTTCTTAACATCATCATTCCCCTACACATTGTTGGAGTGATCAGAAATTGCTGATAACTCCTAGATTCGCCTGCCAAATGTCATGTGGTGCATCTTATAGACAAGAACCCTTTAGTGTCTATGGATGTTCAGAAGCATGTAGGACACACAACGTAACCTTAGGGGAAAAGATGAGGTAGATAGTTGGGCATGTGACTTTGACAATGAAAAACATTGTTTTTTGTAACATATTTTAGTCAGTATTTGCTTTTCAAAATTATGGATAAACATTTCTTCTTCTTATCAGGCACTCACATGTCAGTTTTGGAAGAATGGAGGATTAAAAAAGCTGTTCTTGGCGTTTATTTTGGAGGACCTGCAGAGTATCAGGGTGGCCAGGCAGCACCTCATGGTGCGTCCTAGGTGTGGACCTGAACGTCCTCAAATATGATGAGATTAAAAGCAAACGCTTACTGTCTCCGCATTTGCTTATTTTGGCCCATTTTTTATTATGTTGAGGGGCTTAGACAACTTTAAATTTGAGAACAGTGACAGAGCAACAATGTCCTGAAGAAAATGAATTATAAATTACAAAATTCAAGGTCCAGCATGTTTATGTATTGGCCGAAATTTGAATATGTATTACCCAGAAGTATGTTTGTGCAAGTGTAAAAATAAAACTTGCTGTGGTGCCTTGTTGTTGAGCCACCATGTATGTTTTTCCAGCAGGCAGACTAATCTGAGTGTGAGTTTTGCATTTTGAAGGGGAAGCTTACTACGCAAATGAAGAGAAGTGCCATCCCTCCTGGTATGCTCGAGCCACCGAAGTTCCCTAATGCACTAGGGAAAGGGAGGAGTTTGTTACAATCCACAGTCTCACCATTAGTTATTATGTCACAAATTCTTCCACACACTGCACCTTTTAAATTAATGAGGCATGTGGTAAAATTACTGTTCACACTGTTGTATTGTGGCTCTAACGCCCCATTTCATTCCACAGCCATGGTGGTCGGTTTACTCCAAACACCTCACTAAGTGTTCACAGATGGTTGAACACTGATGGTTGAACAACGCGAGGTTGGTAGACGTAACTGTCCTTAAACCAAATATGTTCTCACAACCTGAGACACTGCACTTGGGTGACACCGGCACCCACAGACAGAAGGAAATATTTCTAATATATTATGTGGAAGGTTAATTGGTAAGGAATACAATATGTCTTTTGAGTTCCTCACCGTCACTCACACTCTCCCTCTCTCTCTCTCTCTCTGCTTCACTCCACCCCTCTCTCCTTTCCTGTCTCTTGCTCTTAACTAGTTACTGAAAAAAAATGTGTTTTCAATTAAGCACTGAGGGGGGAAAAAAAAGAACAACGCAACACTGGAAGAAATGTCTCAGGCAATGCTGCACTTATATCTCAGTGAGGACAAGTTTAGATGGGAAAATGTCAGCTGTGGTATGGAAAGTTATTTTAAGTTTCACTTGTCTTTTGAGATTAAAGGTCCAGTATTTGAGAAATACACTGCATTCTCACAGTTCAATCCCTGGTTTAAACTGGATTATGACCGGCAGGAATGTTTTTGATCAGCATTCACTCTGATTAGGAGTTAATGTATGTAGGTTTCGATCAACTCTGGTCCGAACAGCATTAGTGGGAATACAACACTGTGGTGAATACACTTCACACTTCATTTTTGGCAGTGATGGTTCATCCAGGTTCAAAGATGCCACATATGCATGTTAATCTGAGACTGAAAGGTGTTTTAATGGAATCCAGTGGTGAAACTGCAGATTGAAACAACAAACCAAGCATGTCGGGGGAACTACTGTAGCCTTCACATACCAAAAACTGTCATTGTTCATCAACATTAGCATTATACTTTCATTTCTACATACTGTATGAAGTGCTGATTTTGTCCATAATAAAGCTAAAGAACATATAATGTTATTGTACAGCTAAAACATGAAAACCATACACTTATGCAGACACATTCATGGATAGTATATTCTAGTGGTGGGGGGGGAAATTGTTAACAGTAAAATATCACAATATTTGCATTGACTTATTTGAGACACCATATAATCTACTAATTAATGCTACAAATTAACATTATTTTGCGGATTACCGTAAAAAAGTCCATTAGATGGTGTCATGTGTTCACTCTCTCTAGAGCTGTTGGGTGAGTAATGCATGATTTTGTAATTGCTCAGTATATCGTGATAATATCGAGGTGTCTCTGGCGGTTCCCACCCCAAGTATATATTCGATTTCTGCCAGTTAACTCTTCAAAATGTTGCGCACTGAATTTTTAAGTCCTACTCAGCCACCTCTGCGCAGAATTTAGCTTTTCAAAATAAAATTCAACTCTTTACTTTTTGTTTATTCATTTTCTTTGAATTTGTGTGGGTGAGAGAGAGGGGGAGGGAGGGAAAGAGAGAGAGAGAGACGTCAAGTGCAGACAGAGGTGTGTGGCTCTTGGTTGGTCATTCAGAGAGAGAGAGAGAGAGAGAGAGCAGCAGCAGCAGCAGCAGCAGCTTCGCCAGCGCAGTCACCGGGACTCAGCACAGCATCAGGGCGTCTTCATCTGGAAGAAATAAATATCACAACTCAAGCAAAAAACAAAAGACACTGCGACACAGTGGTGGGGAAACAAACGTAGGAGTTTTACTGCTTTGTTGTACGGACGTAAAATGAATGGGTTACCTGTGCGAGTACTGGATTTGGAGTCTTGTGTTAAACCGCTGCGACTTTGACACCGGAGCCGCGCGCAGCAGCAGCAGCAGCAGATTCCCCAGGAATTTTTCTTTTCTGTTGGAGGAATTTCAGGTTCCACGGAACAAACTTGAGCAGGGCATCCAGGACCCAGTCAGGGATTAAGCTAAAACGACCTCCACTGCTCTCTAGGAGAAATAAAAGACACTGTGAGTATGAATCCTTTGGCGAAAATATGCGTTCTGATTCATATTTCTTTGGCTCCACTTTGGCGCGTCGTCTTTTGCGCGTGCTGGGTGTTTGCATCTTTATAAAACCAAAGTGCACCTACCTGCCACGTAGACGTGGCGAGGACGCATTAGGTTCCGATAAAAAGCTTTGATGACATCTGCAGATGCCTGGATGCGCAGAGCGCGCCGTTAACTTTCGGCAGGAGACGCTCGCTTGTGCGCCTGTAGAGACGTGTTGCGCCAGAGCTGGGCTCTTTATCAAGCTCTGGTTCTGGAACAATATTTGTGGAAGGGAGTGAACAGGGGAAAAGAAACAAAGCGGGCGTTGGGTCTGTGAGTAAAAAAGAAAAAAAGTTTCACATCTGTCTTGATTTTCCACGCTGATCTGCGTATTCAGAGAATGTCTTTTGGAATTTCTCTTTTCCTCCATTGAAAAACTTTTACCCGGCATCGGTTTTCACACGTGTTCTCTCGCTTTTACGGATCGCTATAAGATGATGCAGCAGCATATTGATTGTCCTTCAAACATTTCTCTCCACAGTAAAGCCCACGCCTTCACTGCAGGAGTTTGTGTCACTCAACAGCAATTACATTTAACAGTCATAGATGTGGCAGTGGTAGAAGTGCGAGGTTATTCCACTAAAACATAATAAGAGATTATCTCTGTACACCTCAAAACATAATAATATCTGATTATTATTTGGAATGCTGTCGGCAACAGCACTTAACACGAATTTGCATATTTTTCCTTTATCATGATACTTGATCCCTGCATGGACCAGGTGCTCTCTGTCATATTTGTATGACCAGAACCATAATAAATCATGCAAATAGGTGATGAGTCACCATTTCTTTCGCTCACATGAATGTTGAGTGTGATGAAAACAATCTGTTTGCTGTAACCAAGCGAGTTCATGGGGTGGTTAATGAAACTCAAGCTGTGCATTGTGGAGAAGAAAACATCTTGTTTGTGCTCTTGTGGAAATGGCCACACAACCTCTGTGGGGATGCGTTAGGACTCTTACCAGCATCTTAAAAAGTCATCTTATATTTTTTTGCTTTCTGCCGAAGACGTCCAACGTTTGGCCCAAATTGAGAATAACTCCGGGCTGTTGTGACATACTTGTTTCCACAGAGGAGGTTTTCTAATTTCCCTGGAGAGTTGTAACATTTCATTCAAAGAAGGGCTGTTTGAACAATGTAGTGCTTTACTGTGTCATAAACTAATAATTGACTGCGAAACGTGCTTTGTCTAATTGTTGCTTTTACTCATGAGCTTATCTGATCTTTCAAAATCCCTTTTGACACTAAAATTAGCAGGTTTTACCCAGTAAATAAACCTGGAAACATTTAACGTTTATTCATGTTGCAGATGCTTTCATCCAAAGCCACTTACAAGTGATCAGCTTATTAAACATTCAGGCTTGCCGGAAAACATTCATTAAAAATGACATTCATTACAGTTAGGGAGCAGTGAGAAACCAGGAGGTTAGAAATCGTAAGTGCTAGGTATGTTCAGGAAGGAAACCGCAGGAATAGAGCATGTTGGTGACTAGTTAGGGTTGGTTGGTTAGTGATGTGAAGAGATTTAAGCGAGGTGGTCTTGAAAAAGAGTTAAGTCTTCAAGAGTTTCTTGAAGATAGAGACTCTGCTGCTCTGACAGCATTGGGGAGCTTGTTCCACCATTGAGAACAAATCAACTCAGGTTCTTCAACAGCACTCATGACTAACGGGAATGTTAATGGATGAAAGATGCATGTCATAGGGGTGAGCTGCAAATGATGCCAGAATTTGCCAAAAATGAGGCAGACAAATGAGGGTGTTCACTCAGATTCTGCATTCCCACTAACCCTGACTGCAGATAAAAAAAAACCTATGTGTATTTGGCCTGCAAGTGAATGTCGATTAAACACATTCCCGCAACCAGTTGTTTGACCAGTGGGAATGTGAAAATACAGGTGGCACAGAAGTAAAGTTTGGGTGAATTTCACATCCGTCTTGGGTGTCAGCAGTAACAGACTGTGACGTATTGAGAAGTGGTTGCTTAAACTGTGAGTAAACCTGAGATAATTTATGGCCATTGAATGACCTTTTCTTTTGTTGCCACCATCTTTTGTTTGCCAAAAACAAATAAACAATACATTTTTCTCCACATATGTCATTATCCATAGTTTTAGGGTTAGTGGTAGGTTTAACAAAATCCATATGCTCCTATCATGTTATCCTTTCCCATTTGATGTTACCTAATTAATGTGGGGTTCAAAAGGTGTGTGTGTGTGTGTTTATTTGTGTACTCACAAGAGTGATTGAGGTCACTGTTTACCTCCCACCCACTGCTACAAACCTCAGGGGGTCTTTGATGCCATGGTGGAGTGTGAGGAACATTTACCCTCAGACACATTTAATGACCTTTAACTGTTTTTATCACAGCCTATAAAGGTTTGTTAGTTTTAACATTTGACTTATTATTTTGTAGAATTTGAAATAGTTAGAGACCTTAGACAACAGTTACAGCTGGGGTGGAATGGGGGGTGCAAAATATGGTCAGGAAAAAAAAAATGAGTCAGGCTTTGTTTTAGTAAGAATATGTACTTTACTTTTTCCCTGAGATCCTTAGAGTGGTGATGGTGTTTTATTTTTCTTACACTGACTCATTTTGTTTTCTACATGAATTTTAGGGTAGCACAACCGCTGGCAAAAGGAATGGCATTAATTGCCTTTTTTTAGTGGCTTCACCTGGTTTTGAAATCCCAGGTGTAGCTGCTAATTTTAGGGTGTAATAGGCTTTACAGCGTTATGACATGATTAAGAGGAGGGTCAAAAACAACCTTGTTCAAACTTGGGAAAATGTACTTGCAATAAAACACCTTATCCCTTACAGCTGCCTTTTCATGCAAACAACTCCGCAGAAGATTTCTGCTGTATCTCAACATTTAGCCATGAGTGGATAATCCAGCTGTGTCACCATGGATATGACACAATAGCTCTCCAGTTATGGGAATAGGATAGTTCTCATGAGTGCAATGGTTTCCTGAGTAACCAGGGAAGCGACACATGCTATCAGTCCATAAACTGTGCTAATTCACCCCGATCTTAACGTACCAGTCTTGAGATGCCAGAAAAAAAAGAAACTTTGAAGGGTAAGCGCTGATGCTTCTAACTTCTGGCCTTCATGGTGACACTAAACATGTCACTGTGTGAAGAACATTGTTTTATGTTTCGCTACATGAGCTCTGACATCAGTCAGAAGAGAGGGTCCTTGAAACATCTGTGTTGTGATTACTGAAAGGCCGATTTCTCCTCCCCCTCGTCTGAGGACCCACATTCCACCCATTCTTACTCCTAACATCCCAACATTCACGCAGGTATCCCAGTCACATTCTGTGAGTTATTGTAACAGCGTGGGCTGTTAAATTAGCTATAAGGACATCATTAAATCATCTCTTTACTGCTTGTGGATCTCCTCACTCTTTCCATAATATTTTCTCTTTAGACCTTGTGCCAGTTCATGTGTTGGATTGTTGACCACAGACCACAACCTGTTCTGATGATCTGCTGATCACAATGACGCACCACTGTGCAGGGTGCCCACACCTTCCTGCCACTTATCATGTGTCTGGTTTGTAGTGAGAAGTATCTTGCTGGTGCTTTGTCACACAGTGTGGTCAGTGGTCAGAAACAGCATCAGACAGACCTAAAACCCAAACACATGCCTGTCTGAAGTTGCCCCACCGCAGCCAAGTGCTGAACAATTTGCAGAAAACATCGAAATGGGATTATTCTGACCTATTTTGCAATTGCAGTTTGATTTATGTTATAATTACTTTTAAGTCAAGGTTCAGGTCACCAAAAATGAACTTCTCTATATTCTTTTGCAAGGAACTTGCATTGTTTCCTACAATAAAATTCTGCTGATGAACAGCCTTTGATTGCGTTGTTTCAAAGTGCTATTCTGATTTGAAAATAATAATTTGTATTATATGGTTACTATTGCAAGGCTTTCCTAACTTTTATTTTTATTAATTTGGCTTGCTTTTTTTCCCACACATTTGTTCTTTTTAGACAGAACAGAAGAAGAAAAGATGAAAGAAAAAAGATAAGAAAAGGATGTTCTGTATTAAAATCCGGCCCATATGACTGGACTTTACTTGGAACATGTGGGACTGTGGGATGAACTGTTGCCTAGTGCACACAGCTTCAGACAGGCATTGTTGTTCACCTTTTATCACAACAAAAAAAAACCCAAGCACAGCCTACAGACAAGACAAGATTTGCATGGTTGGATGCTGAATGTCCTTGAATGGCCCCGACTGAGGCCTGGACTTGAACCCCAGGAAACATTTGTGGATGGAAGTTAGTTCACAGAGCGTTCAGTCTGACTGACTTCTGCCATGAAGAAAAGGAGAAACTGTCCAAATGCATAAAGCATACCTTAAACTGCAATTTATTTCAACAAACCTAGAGGACACTACATGTGTATATTTGAGCTGAATTGCTTTTTAAAAACTATCCTTGTGAGTACTGGCTTGCAACAACATAAATAAAACTTGCTTTGTATTTACCGTTGTCTCAGGCAAGTGAAGCCTGCTCAGTTAGAAGTAGGTCTAGTGACCCACTTGGCTGGTCAAGAACATTCCAGTTCTGAACTATAAAAGTTCCTCTGTAGTTTTGTCGGTGTGTTAAGGGACCACAAATCCACTGGTCAGCTATTATGGTTATACAGAACTTCAAACTAAAGCTAAAGGCCCAATCCCCTTTTGCATTCATTTGCCCCTTTTCCCTTGTTACTTGGAACTGAGTTACAAGGGGTAGTAGTGAAAATCTAGGTTTATGAAATGAAAAATGCCACTTTCAGCTGTAATATAGCTCTTGCTGTGTGCATTATTGTGCACTTGTCTGCAGAAGCATCAGAAAAACTTTTGTTTCTGATAGTGGACAAGTTTTGAGAGCAGCATTAGTTTCCTTTGATTCACTTAATCTCGGAAATGTCTTCCTTCTTTTGAAGTGCGGCCTTGAGAATGTCAGTTTGAAGGGCTAGTTAGCCCTAACACACGAAGTGGAACACTGTTGCCTCATTTGAACATGCAAAATGAAGGGGTGAAGCTTAGTGGTAGGGGCAAGGAGTCAAATGGCATTGATTCCAAATCTTAATTTCAACAACAACACCAGACAATTAAGATTAGATTATGTGCAATGATCTAGCACTGTGATGCTGCAATGCAGCAACAGCCTTTCAAAGTCTCATGCATTCTGTCCATCACACACATACCCATCTGTGTGTTTTGGGTCAAAGCACAGCGCTGTTGGATATCACAAGTGACAGCTCAGAGTAATATGCGATGAATAAACCCCAAAGTCTCTGCAGACTACACTGACGCAACTCCGCGTTGTATCTGAACTACGGTTATGTAATCACAGGAATCTGTGTCCAATGGTGTGATTTCATCAGAGAATGACTGAACACACCCAACAATAAACTGCAGAGAAATCCGACACATATGGCAAAGGCTGTTCATCTGGATCCAGTCGTGGTTCAATAGCTATAGTTCAAACTGTCAGTGCAGGGAAGCAAATGTCACACACTGAACCAAGAAAAACAAGAAGCTCCACCATATCCCTTTGTATTGCATCATGCTGTGGTTTTCTTTTCTTTGTAGAAGAAACCTTACTCATCAGCCACATGTTATGATCTAAATTCTTATCTGAATTAATAAGGCAACAACTTTCCCAGTGATCCAGGTGTATTATTGCTTGGTCCCTGTTGTAAAGATGCAGAAGTAGCCTGGTGTTTGTGAGAATGTTGACACTTTTTCTTAAAGCCAGTGTCCTTTTGTGCCATATGTGAAAGACATAATAAATACCACATGATCACTCGTCTCTTCGATGTTTTGAAAAACAGAAAAACTCAGTTCCTTTTTTGTTGTTGTATCTGTCATAAATTTCTGTAGAAACAGCAACCCAGTTCCCAACAGAATAAGACACTTGAAGGAATAGATTATGTTGATTCTGTGTGGTTGTATGAGGTCTTGACACATTATAAACATTTCTACGCCTGCTTAACCCGTAGAAATGAGGTCATAGGAATCTCAGTGTTAAACAGCGTTTTCTGGTTGGAAACTGAAATTTGTGAACTGCTCACTCTTCCACACCACACTCCATAGAGAAAATCATTGCCTTTAGCTCACAGAGGCTCCAGAGCTGCTGGTCAACTGCTGCATACTTTGGTAAAGTTGTGTCACAGGTAAATCCAAACAAAGGATTTCGATCACTGAAGTCCCAAGATAACACATTTGAAGACTTGATGATGGTGCCAGCAGTGGATTGACAACCCACGTGTGCTGTAATGGAAAATGGCTGATTCTCTTTATGGGCTTTGGTATGCATAGAGTAGGCAGCTTACAAACGTCAGAATAGGCTGAACTTAAGTAGCTAAGAGGTGAATATGCATATCTTTTTTGTTGGAAAGGCATTCTCTTCCACACAGAAACAGTAATTTTTTGAAATTGCCTCCCAGAGTGGGAGAATCTCGAAATGCTGGCCTCATGTTTCCGTGTAGACAGCGAATACCCTACTTTAGGAAACCAATGATGTCATAGTCCCACCTCTCTCTCTCTCTCTCTCTTGTGGTGGCATTCTGAGCCCCTCTCCATCATAGTTTTGTGTTTGGAGATTGACTGACAGTCTTGCCAACTACTAAAACTAAAGTCATCCTGAAAAGATGCTAGATATCACGAGAACACTTCCTGTCCTCACACACAGGGTTGGAAAAAAAAAAAAGGTGTTGATGATTAACAGTGAAACATAAAATCATGCGAAGAGAAAACAAAACCTTGTTGCACAGACAATACTTTTTACTTCAATTAACAATACAGTGAGTGATTGTTGTGCACACAGTCAGCTACTCTGCACATCCACAGCTCATACTTGTTGCTGCTGTATGTGTGCTGTGCCTTTGTGTGTGTGTGTGTGTGTGTGTGTCTAACTCTCTGCCCACACAGAAACGGGAAACTGTTTGGTTTGTGATAACTTTTATTTACTTTCTTTATTTCCCCTTCCTTCCCGCGGCTCGGTTCATTCTGCATCCATTTCTGTTGTTATATCTTTAATGTGTGGAAGGAGATATTTCCTGAAACAATGCCATCTTTACAGGGAACATTTTTAAAACAGCACAGAAAATGATCGCTTGCCTTTGGTCGCGGTTCCGTGTGGATGGGGCCTAAAACTACTGCAGCCTTGTTATCAATGAGAGCAAATTATTGGTTCACAGAAACAGTAGCATGCTCAGTAATGTGGTTGGTGAAGTTAGTCTTAATAATGTATCAATATCTCATACAATCACACTTAAAATAGAAAAAAAAAAAATAATTGTCCCTTATTGTGATCAATATACACTACCAGTCAAATGTTTTGGTGTGTCCAAACTTTTGACACATACAAAGTATGTAGGTTGAAAATTGCTCTTTACTCACTGTAGCTGATGCCATAATATGAATTCTAACAGCTGTCAAATAGGGCAGTCAGCTGTGTAGCAACCTGACTTCTGCACAACACAACTGATGGTCCCAGCCCCTTAAGAAGGCAAGAAATTCCACAAATGAACCCCGAAAATGCACACCTGTGAAGTAAAAACCATTTCAGGTCCAATATCATGAAGCTCATTGAGAGAAGGCCAAGGGTTTGCAATGTTGTCAACAAAGCAAAGGGAGGCTACTTGGAGGAATCTAAAATATAAAACATATTTAGAGTTATTTCATACTTTTTTCTTTACTACATAATTCCATATGTGTTCATTTATAGTTTTGATGCCTTCAGTGAGAATCTACAATGAAAATAAAGAAAAAACATTGAATGAGAAGGTGTGTCCAAACATTTGACTGGTAGTGTAGATGTGGGTAGTGTCACTTATTGATTGCAAAATCACTTTTAACACTACAAAGACAAGTGTAAGCCATAAACCTGTCTTTCAGCTTTGAGAACATGTCTGTTTACTCAGAGTTGGTGCCATTTTTGGTAAGATAATTTCAATCTGTAAACACAAGGCCCTTTAATGACTATATTTACTTGGTATCCTTCAGCCAATGTCTTTCTAAATTTCCCTGTGTGGAAAACATATGGTGCTTAGACCTCCACATTGACTTATGTGACCACTGGCTGTCAAAAAAATGCCACTAATTGAAGATGTGAATTTGTGTACACATGTATTTGTGTCATACAGCTCACGTCGCTCTCAACTGCATTTCTGAGAGCTTTTGATACATTAATGGGTATATTTTTTTCTTTGCTCCTTCCATTTAACCTGAAAACATGCTGCACTCCTACATGTGGAACACATCATAGCACAAATGCCTTAAAGCAAAGAAGCTTATTCAACTGACTTTTGCAAAAATGAATATGCTGCACATTGCTCCGCAGATAGTAACCCATGAGCTGGATTTCGGTCGTAACTAAGCTATGAATTTTATAGTCAAATTAAAATGTGTGTTCATCCTAATTTATGATTTTGGCTGCTATTTTGACATTAAACATTTTCAGTGGCTTTGCATTTACCAGAAGCGGCTGGGAAAACCTTAGAGCAAGTCTCTACAGAGCTGTGTGTAATTTAGCAGCAACCAGTTATCTCCTTCTGGGGCTTGGTGGGCTGTGATGGAAGTGTTTAAGTGTTCTGGAGGGGGACCGTTCTCTGACGAGCCGTGAATCAGCCCATCATGGCTGCAGTCACATATGACTCGACACCACCTCTCAATTCAACCCTTGTCCTGAGCTCTGACGGTCCAGAGCAACAGCTTGAGTGTATGTGTGATTGTGAGGGTGTGTGTGTGCAAGAGGGAGAGAGAGGGAGTATGTGTGTGTTTGTGTATATTCTGGGTTGCAGAAGTTCTGTTTCTCTGCTTTCTCTGGCGGGTGCATGGAAACAATGGTCACATTGTGTGTGGAGTTGGCAAGAGGAGATGGGGGAGGTGGCAGAGAAGGAGGAGGTGGTGGAGTGAGAGGGGGAGGAGAGGAGAGGAGACAGGGGAGGAAAGCTGGGGACATGAAGGATGATGAGGAAAAAGGAGAGAATGTGAATTAAAGAGTAGATAGTTCACAGTGGACGGGAGTTACAGTAACAGGGAGAGGAAAAAGGGATGGAGGGAAGATTGGAATGCAGCATGACAGAGAGAAAAAAGGGAGGTAGAGAGATGTAACTATAGAAAAAGAAAGATGAGGAGGAATGATAAAGGAACAGTATGAGATCAGATGAAAGTGAGAGGAAGAAAGGGGATGGGAGAAGGTTGGAGTTGGGGAGTAGAGGCCATATTAGCTAAAAGGAAATGTGGAAGGGACATAGGAAAAGAAACAAGGAAAATATCAAAGGTCATGTGATCAGGTGACACGGAAAATGGAAAACATGACAAAAGAGGTGTAAGCAGTTTGCAAAGACAAAAGCCCTGTCAGTTTTCCTTGATAAAGGTTCGTTATCCACTTTCCATTCAAATTTTAAAAAGTTAAATCTTATCATATTCTGCCTGCAAAAGAATCCAGGCTTTGAATAGCAGTAAAAGTTCTGACTGTGACTCCTGGAGACAACATGCAAACCTTGTTAACGTGGACTAGGACATTTCCATCCCAGCAGTGGTTCATGAAACATATTATTGATATATATTCATTGTCAAAGATGTTACTTTTGTAGGTTGTAGGTTGTTAAATAGAAGCTAATGTAATTTTAATGCCTTTTATTTTCTCCTGAAAAACAAATTGGCTTTAGTTTATACAGTTTATTAAAAAATGTTACTAAACATTCAGTTTGGCATCATTTGGCACAATTGCAGATTTGTGTACTTAACACACAAATGTATAATACACACTAATGATTTTCAATAATAAACTCTAAATCTTCTCTCACAGTAGGAGTAACATGTCCAAAATGAAATTCAATAATGTTTCCCTTCAAGCTTTATTTCTGTCAGGACCTTATTAACAAGAGCAAGCAGAAGGTTGGATGATGAATAGTTTGGAGACTGAGAACAGCCTGAGCTTTGTTGAAGTTTATCTAGCTCCTGTTCTAACATTGACTTGACTGGACCAGGTCAGTTAATCTCAATAGTTGTTCAACCAGTGATAAAAAAACACAAAGGACATTCAGACTTGCAGTGTATTCAATATAAACAACCAGATTTAACGATCCAAAAGTTTATTTTCATATATCTATGAACACAATCCATGTTCTCTTACACTGTAGTGTAACTCTTCTCTGCACTAGAAACACTTTGCAAACAGACAGACAATCTCTGTGCGTAACAAGTGTATGAAAGAATTTCCATCAAGTGGTACAGTGAGGAACAAAGTGGTTTGGCAGAGTAAACACGGATTGTGATAGCTGCATCAGCTACATAAATTGGCTGATAAACACCAGCTGAACTGAATTCTCCCCCACTGGTAATGCACAGTGTAAAAAATGACACATTTTGTGTTTTTCCCATTATGTTCCCATTGTAGTCAAGAAGCGAATGTCTTCTTGACTTCAGTGTGTTTAGATTCACCCTGGATCACTGTGACTATTTGTCACCCGTTCTATTGAGTTAACTAACTCAATAGAACGGGTGACAAATAGTTGGATGGTATGGATCGGTTATTTTGGTACACTTCACAATATTTGACAGTGGAAATGCAATATTTATAGCCCTTATAGAGTACTTACGTTTTGATTGTGTCATGGATCGATGCTCCATCACATTTTAAATCTATTTCAGTGAATATTAAACTGAAAGTTGACTACTCTATCACATATCCAACAGCAATCACAACATGTGTCAGAATGACATTCAGATAGTTCGCTCAAATCATTCAGGCTTAGTGATGACAGAACGTTAAACAGCGAAACACTAACTTCACACCAGGTTTTTCTTGGCCAAAAAGTGCAACTGCTTTCCAGTGCTTAAACACAATGTGCCAACAATGCCATCACAGACCGCGCCTCATTTTAAAAGCTTCTTAAATGCCTCTCCAAGACATTTGTGTCGTGCCTGGAGCAGCTTTGCAGCAGGTGGAAGACACAGGCCTTGGTCTTGTTGTTTGCATCCCAGCAGCTTTTCAACAGCTGAGGATCTCATCATGACCGGGTGTGTCATCACATGTTTGTTTCATACTGTAGCCTATAGACTTATGCAAACAATTTAATAATAGTCAGAGAGTCACGGAGGCAACAGAGATTACTGTGTTTGTGTGTGTATGTGTGTGATAATTAGCTTTATGTGGTGAATATATGCATGCAGCTCTTGGTGCTGACGCTTGAGTTATGACCTCATTTTTAGGGATTCCAGGGTGGTCCATTCATCCTCTATAAGTCTCTCTCTCTCTCTCACACACACACACACACACACACACACACACGCACACACACACACACAACCCACTTTCCTCTCTTTCCACACAGCCAGACTTTGTCACACATTAAGATAGTGTGTCAATACACACTCAAGCACAGCGGGCGTCTTGTTCTCAATCTTTAACACCTTGCCTTCAAGACAGTGTCGCACACACACGCTCCCAAACTTTCCTCTCACTCACACAAGCTCTAAAATACTTTAACAATGTAGTAATTCAGACTTTCTCTTTTATAGTGCAGATATACAAACACACCCAGGTGCGGCAACACAGAAATCTGAAATCCCCTCTGTCTGTGTCGTCTTTCTTGCACTGTCTTTCCATTTTACATGACCCGCCCAGCGCCTGGCTCATTACAAGCAAATATACACACAGACACATACACACACAATGGCAGGATCCCCCTTCACAGGCTCCAAGGCTCTGATGAAAGTGTTGAGAATGTGTACTGAGAGGCCACTGACACTTCCTGCCACTTTCTAGTGCTGACGACTCGCCTCAGGCATCTCGTGCCCCGGTCACTGCTCCCTGCAGACGATTAATGGCTGCAAACCACAGATGATGAGCAGAATAGACCAGCTTTCATCTGCTATGACAAGTGCCACTACAGAGGCCCCCTCGGATTTAATCTGCATTAGTGCTGCCGCTGTCAGTCAGCTGCTCCTTTCCTCTAATGGCTGAGTTACAGCTGGAACAATTATAAACTCTAAAAATTGCATGTAGGTCCAGATAATGTCTAATCACCGCAGACATCATTATTATAAGTTCTGTGCTAGACTCTGTCTGAGTACACATCATTTTTCATTTGAGGAAACGACAGTCAGATTGAATAGACCACAAAAATTGAATAGACCACCCACATGTATGGTTGTATAAATGTTTGACTGCTTTTTAAAAAAATGTTTGGTTTTTGCGGCCTCAGAATGAGTAACTATATGTTACTATGTACTTTAGTAACAATATTATAAGACCTTGCTTTATGCAGGCATCCATGTTTCTATAGCAGCCTGAACAAACAAACTTTTTGCATTTAACATTTGGAAGGGTGCAGCGTGCTAAGCAAACAAAAGCCATATCCTCTCTGGTATGCCCAGGCCACCGTAGTTCCCTGATGCTCTTGGAAAAGGGGCTGAGTGCAAGAGTCCTTGGTTTCTTATAATCTGCAGTCTCACCATTCATAAATTCATACACTATGGCCCCTAAAACCTAAAAATTGAACTGTTAGATACAAGTGGTTTAGTATGAGGAAATAATATATACAGAACTTGTTTCATTGGCTTGTGGACACGCAGTTTACTCGACAAAAAACCCTTTCTTTAAATCAAGCTTTTCCATAAAATGATAAGCTGAGAAAACACACACCATTTAAAAAGGGGGGCACTATTGGAAAGATTATTATTTTGTGTAGAAATGAAGCAGACACATCTGGCCATCTAGTATTAGCTGTAAATCACTTCAGCTAATTGAATGTAACATTGTTGTGAAAACAAATGACAGCTACTCCAAGCAAACACGGGTGCAGAAGGAGCTCCTTATCAGCCCAGCTCAGGAAATTGAGGATATAAACAGAGCCCAGTAAACTATTCATTTAATGGATTATGACTTCCTTTATACTATTATTGGGCTAATACCTGTTTTGGCTGAAGAACATAAGCACTGCCAAATGTATGAAATGGCCAACTGTGAAGTTGCTGGGCAATGTTGTTTTTGGCTGTGTTTGTAAGAGTGGACTAAATACAGAATTTACTACAAGAAGACATGTAGGATGATGAGGAAAGAAGAGGAACTGAAATATTAGTTTAAGTCGTCTAAAATAGTGGCCCTTTATTGAATGTATTGTAAAGAATGGCTGTCAGAATGGTAAAAGTGCTCCTTTGCAGTTGTGGTGAGCTTTCACACAGTAGCTATCCCATGAGGATCATTCATTTTTCATGTGAAATTTTGAGAGGTTAAGGTTTGGATAACATTATGAATTTCTCCAAGAGGAAAACCTTTTTTTGCTTGTAGTTCAGTTTTGGCAGAAGTTGGTGTTTTTCTTATTAAGTCAGTGCAGACCTTAAAGAAAGATTTAAAGGATTTGAGCAGTCACATTAGACGGTATATCAAAAGAAAAAAGATTTCCACAAAAACACTGGCCTTTGACCCCGAATGTCTAATTCCTCGTCCCCTCTTTCTTCTTCAGCTGCTTCCTCCCCTCTTCTCTCTTTGTGTATGGACCAGGCACACACACTCTTCCCTCGCCCCAAGGACCTGTTTCCGGTCTGGGTTTGTGTAAGAGAGAATAGTGAGCATCTGTGTGGGACTGGAGCTTATTACACACAGACTCATAGTCTTCCTGTTCCCTTTGCTCGTGTGTGCGAGTGAGTTGACTCTTAAGCATCATGTTGCTTAGTTTTCTCAGTTTCCTTGTTTGCTTTTTTTCACACTTGTAAAACTTGGACAGATGGAAAAAAATACAGTTGGTTCCTGTTCCATGATACAGAGATACATTAAAACACTCCCACAGATGCTCACACACACACTCACACACCACCACCATTGTGTGGTGGTGATGTAAACAGTGGCTTGGGCTCAGTGCCATTTCACTTCTTGTCCCAACCACTTAGCCCTACTCCATAATTTTGCAAATACAGTGTAGGGGCTAACTAACCTTTCAAATAGATTTTCAGGAGTTCATTTCAAACTGAAAGTTACTGAATTAACCAAATCCGAGGAAACTGAAAGAAAGAAAATGTTACCATCACAAAGCTGAGGTTGGTTTGTATATTGTTCAAACTGGTTCATCATTATTACCCGACACTGAAGATGCTTTCTGTCTCTCCTTTGCTGCAAACAAGTGCATACCTAATCATTAATCACTACCTCTTGTGACCCAGTTTCTTGTGGTAAGGCAGCAAGGGTGTTTTCCTGAAAAGTAGATTAAGTAATTCTTCACAAAAGGATAAAAACACAAGAAGTGCATGTGCTCAGAAAAAGTAACAAAGAGGCCATACTCTTATTAACATAGATTTGGTTGCATTCCACTAAATCCATGCCAATACAAAGGTTACTTCAAATGTTGTTTAAGTTTCAAAGTAGGCCAGTGTGTTCCAGTGCTGCTGAAAGACACAGTGGTGGGACACAGCAGTAGAAAGACAGGAGAGCAGCAACCAACTACAGTCAGAACCAGATATGGTCAAAGCTGCTAACATCAGATAAACTGAAACAGCATATTATCCCCTTATCTATTGCTTCTGCAGCTTCTGAAACATAGTGCTGTGTTGTGATCCTTGCTGGACGGAGCTTAGCTAACTGAAAAGTAGTCAAAACCCACTGGAATAGTTACATTGGTCTTTTTCGCAGCCATCTCTGAAATGAGGGCACAGGGAACCATCTACAAATTACAATACTGAGAAATAATTATTCGCAATAACATCAAGCATCTTAGGTCTAGTCTTGATCTACTACAGCTCTTGCCTTAGAAAAAATGCGCTTTTGTGTAATTTTATTGGTGTTTTTATTCAGTAACTCACCTCTTATGCAGTGTATAGTCACCAAATTTATTTAGTCAAACACCAATAATCTCCTATTGTTGTTAATTTTGGTGAATTTGCTTTGGCCCTTTACTAATTCAGTAACACCTTTTATGCAATGTAGCATCATGGAATTTCACATTCATTATCCTCTTGGTCAGACTTCATCACTTAGTTAACAGTTTATCGTAAACTGAACTTCAAATAGAATGCATGAAGCTGAGAATAGGTGAACAACATGAAGGTTGATGTGGTCGTACAGGTAACAATTCAAAACTATTTCAGCGCCTGAGTACATCATGTGAATTACAGAATAATAAAAAGTAAACAACTCTCACATACTCTCTGTTTTAACGTTATGTATGTATATGTCCTACTTTCAGAGAGCAACACCACAACCATGGATGAGGAACAGTGCTACTACAACGAGACCATTGCCTTCTTCTACAACCGCAGTGGCAAGTACCTTGCTACAGACTGGAATACTGTCAGCAGGCTGGTGATGGGCCTGGGCATCACCGTGTGCATCTTCATCATGCTCGCCAACCTTCTGGTGATGATCGCCATCTACGTCAACAGGAGGTTCCACTTCCCCATCTACTACCTGATGGCCAACCTGGCAGCTGCTGACTTCTTTGCTGGACTGGCCTATTTCTACTTGATGTTCAACACCGGACCAAACACTCGGCGTCTGACTGTTTCGACGTGGCTGTTACGCCAAGGCCTGATCGACACCAGCCTGACGGCATCTGTGGCCAACCTCCTCGCCATTGCCATTGAGCGCCACATCACTGTGTTCCGCATGCAGCTACACACACGTATGAGCAACCGACGTGTGGTTGTGGTGATTGTTATAATCTGGACCATGTCCATAGTCATGGGTGCCATCCCCAGTGTGGGCTGGAACTGTATCTGCAGTCTAAGGTCTTGTTCCAACATGGCGCCACTGTACAGCAACTCGTACCTGGTCTTCTGGGCAGTGTTTAACCTGGTGACTTTTGTTGTCATGGTGACACTGTATGCACACATCTTTGTGTATGTGCGGCAGAGGACCATGAGGATGTCACGGCACAGCTCTGGACCTCGACGCAACCGAGATACAATGATGTCTTTGCTGAAAACCGTGGTGATTGTTTTGGGTAAGGAGTGGCTGTCTGTCTGTCTGTCTGTCTGTCTGTCTGTCTGTCTGTCTGTCTTTTAAAAAAAAATAATTTTCATGTACAGTTACTGATGCTGCATGAAAGGTGCGTCCTGATAGCTATAAGCTGTTTTTCCCCCTGAAATTCGTTTCTCTTACCAGCATTGATAATGAGTCTGAGAGGGAAAGAGAGACTTTCAACAGTCATTTTTACTGAAAATGTACATATTTAAACATTGTGCCTGGTTTCTTAGCAATCCATGACAAATCCACCTCTGATTGTTTGTTAGTAGACAACCCATCTGTCTGTGTAGCCCATCTATCGGATGACTTCAGTGACAGAACAATGAATCTCTTTAGACCGTGCACTGCGTCTGCCTAGCACGACTGCAAGCCTGACACACATCATCCTCGCTATCCCTCGTCTATACAAACTACATCACTTTACAATGTGTGCATTTTCAGGGGCCTGCACTCATGATTAGACCCTAGTGTTTCTGTTAAGTTTAGTTCAGCGGCAAAGGTGGAATACATTACAGGATGACATAGCACTTTAAAAAGTGTGCACAGTGAACCGATGACAAGTACTGCAAGTGTTCTTGACACACACCCTATTTGGTGAAAACTCCCTTAAAGGGCAATCAAGGGAAAAACAAGTCAGACAAAGGTCAGAGCAAGTTGTCTTGGCTTTGTTGTACTTTTACACTATACTGAGCTTAATACACGCTAACCAAGTTGATTCAATTATCCTGAATCATCCTTAAATGTAGAGTTTGGTGTGTGTGTGTGTGTGTGTGTGTGTTAATATCAGTAACGCAGTGACAAAGCTCTGTGATGAATCAGTGCCGGTTGTTCTTCTTACTGAGACGTGTGCCTCACATAGTCTGACAGTTTTATGCCATAGTGTTCAGTAGAGATATGTTCCCCACTTCACAAGTCTCCAGGCCTCTTCTGTGGTATAAAATGGTCCTTTTTTTCCTACGGGAAGAACAGTGGCAGACTAACATGTGTAAACTGGAGACTGAATTGTGGGAAAAGGACTTCTTTGTGCCTGCAAGCAGGATGTGTTGGTCCCAGACAAAACATACCGAGGGATTCTGTTTGTTTCTATTTAACCTGTCTCGTAGCACAGTCGTTCATCAACTGCAGGCTTATCCAAAATGTTCTGAGAAGTGGCGGTAATAAGTGAAAGAAAATGTCAGCTGTGGCAGTAAAAATACGCTTTGATAGAGTGGAGGTGAACGACCTTCATTGACCACGCAACGTCTCACTTCCCCTGTTAGAGTTCAGTGTAAATTGGAGAGTCCAGCTGTGTCATTGCAACTGCTCCTGCCACGTTGTAGTTACATGCTGAAGTAAAAAAAAAAAAAAAAACGAGGATTCCCTGAAAATGAGCGTCTGTACGTCACTGAATCTATCCTCACAGTTTCAGAAAATCAGGTTCTGCGAGTAAAGGCCTGGCCTGTGATCAAAGACATGGTTGTATAAGCTTACAAACCATTTACAAATGTTTTTTTTTTTTTTTTTTTTTAAAAAGAGCCATACATGTTAACTGTAGAATACCTCCTTTGTTTTAATTGGTACCATTCAAGGACATAATTAAAACCAAAGACCAAAGACGCAGTGGTAGAAAGACTCCTGCAAAGGCACACCGTACCGTTCTTGTGTGAAAAACATGCAATGATGGATAAACATTATTGTCTTCATTGTTTAGGATATAGACATTTGCTTTGTGCTGTTACTCAACTTGTCATTCTTCTGGAAGGCGGGGTACTCCAGTCCATCACAGGGCCACACATCGAGACAACCATCCACTCTCACATTCACACCAATGGGCAATTTAGAGTGTCCAATTACCTGCAAAGAAAGTAACAATGTGAAATCAAAGCCTATAGGAGATCAGTATAAACATGGATGGTGTCATATTCTATCTTCTTTATAACATTATGATGACAAGGTTAAGACAAAGAGTTTTGATAGAGGATGAATCACTTTGGAATCTGGCTCAGTTGAACTATAAAAGCTGATTAATGGATTATTTGCCTCTGGTAAGAACATAATTACCTTTATTTGCAACATACTGTCATTTTTATTAATTTCAGTCAATTCGTGAACAAAAAAAAAAATAAATTATTGAATCCAGACCCATACTGGGAAAACACGTATTTTGAAAGAGGGTGTAATTTGTTTTGGTTCAGACAGGAATCCACTGCTGTTTCTGAATGAGGTCATTTTTTTAAGCGCCGAGGAGGTCATTGAACGCCACATTCTCTGTTGCACTGATAGAAAGGAAGCATTTGTTCTGGTTAGATATACTACACAACCTCTTATTCACATCGCTCAGACACGTCTTTCCCCAATTCATTTAGAAAAATCCCTGTTCCTGTGTTCCTCTGGACAGTGTAAAACAACTATGGTCATAAGACAGTCAGATTTCATGGGAAATGGCGTTGCCATTGAGTCATGATTGTGTTCGTCTTCTTAAGGGAAGGTTAAGACGAGTTCAGCCTTTGCTGTTTGACCATAAAGTAAGTCCCATTCCAGCTTCTCCCATCTGCTGACCAGATGATACGTTCTCCCCTGCTGCCTAGTGTCCTCTCCACTTGTCCTTCTCAGGATGCTGTAAAACCAGCTATGGATGATTTCTTCTCGGATGGACAGGATGAGGTGCAGGGGGAAGAAGAAAAGGACAAAGTTGGTTACGCACACTTACACACATACACATTCATAGGCAAAATGCATGTACTCACGTTGGCTGACGAACATTCACATGAATCCCCAGGCAGAGTAGAGAACAGTAGGACACAGCGTTGGCTCCATTCACATTGATGTGGAAAAATGAAACCAGAATCTGGCTTCTCAAAACACACGCACACACATGGAAATGCCATTTAAATAAACATACAAACAGACACAAACAGACATTCTCACGCATACTTTACGGAGTTTGTGACCGTCAGTAGCACTATTGGGAAACGCTTTCATGAATAGCTCCCTATATTGATGAGTTTTTGTACAATATGAGGCGACACAAAGACGAACACAAGCCTGCAGATGACAAACATTACACCTGATCTACAGGTGGTATATAATGTGTAAAGCAATGATGCACGAATCCAGGGATTTTGCAAAGAACGTAGTGTCTACATGTTGTAAAATTTACAATATGAGGTAATGAGACCTTAAAAACAATAATTTTAACAACAGAATTTAATAGTAACAGCCACTTTTAGACCTATCTCAGCACTTAGTGGATATACTGATTAAGACTCATAACAAATAACAACTACTTTGTGTGGTAAAACCATTTGTACATTAATTTGATAAAATTTGCACCTAAAAGTACAGTGGGTAGATAGCTCAGAGAGGGCAGGCGCTCCTATTGGCTGTTCCACTACACCCATTCTGCTCACAGGTCCCATCAAAGGCAGAACCATGCTACACTGCAAAGGAACCCATGAAGAAAGGAAAGAAATAAATGCAACAAAATGTATCATTAAAGGAACTGCTTCAGAGAAAAAGAGAGTCAACTATTGATTTAGTGATCCTGCCTGCTCAAGCTTTAATTAAACTTGTGCATTATAGTTGGGCTGCATAGTGTAACCTCCTGTAGCAGTACTTCTTTAAAATGCTGTCTCAAAGGACTGAAAAGGAGCAAAAATATAGGTGAATCATACAGTATAAACTACATAACCAACCCTGGTTTAACATCAGTGCTTAGATATTCTTGCTATAGCTTCCGGCCACTTGTTCCTCTCCACTCAAAAACATATTTGAATGACACGAACAGAGATTCTCCTCATCACTCCTCAGTGAGACAAATTATCCGTGACCCTCGTGTGCGTGTTTGTGTGTCTGTGGGTCAGGTGTTGGCTCATGTTTGGGGCCTCTGTGAATGAACTGATTATCTTATGGGTGTCGTATGGGATCGCATCATCAGACAGCGAGGAGCGCCAAGACATACCATCGCCTAAACACATGCGAACAGATGGCAGGATATTGACTCATACACATCTCTACATCTCTGTGTAGTTCAGCAATGGACTTTCAGGTTTCTAACGCTCCGTCTTCTCTTTGTTTTAATGCAGTGATCCAACTCTTGGAATCTTTGGTGATCCATTAAAATGTTCTCCCCTTTGCTTATCCCCCATCTTCACTTTTTATGAAAACAGCTGGAGATGGCACAAGCTGCCTTTGATATTAACTGGTATAAATACTGCCAGTTCTAAACATCTATGGATTTGAACAGCATTTGTGTATCATCAGTTACTGGAAGATCCTTCTGGCTGAACTGTAACAGAGCCAATGAGAGAAAGTGAGGTGAATCAAGGTGAAAGCACAAGCGGTATGAATCTCGTAACATCACATGTTTTCTTTGTGTGTGTGTGTGTGTGTGTGCAGGACTTTTCGAATCACTTAAACACTCACAATGGCGACATCTGTCGTGATGAAGCTGCCCTCAGCTGCGTCAGTTGCTACTATCTGGCAAACGCTTTATTCGTCTTTCTCAAACATGTATCATTGTATCATTGAATGTCTCCAGAGTGGACCATCTAAAACACATTACACCTAAGGCCTTTACACACAAGGTGCATTTTTGTGATTTATTCGGACATTAATATTTAATTAATGACAGAGCAGACATTTAACCAATCAGTTTGTGTTGATGATGCGATACTAAAATTATTCTAGGACTGTTTGCCAAACCTTCAAACTGTCTGTACTGTACTGTTGTACCATTTGTGTATGTCACCACTAATGTATAAAGGCTTTTATTCTTCCTTAGTAACACAAGTGCCCATCAACTAATAATCTTAAATATAATCAAGTATTATTCTGACCAAGTTTTCAATTATGTAATTTCTGCAAAGAAATTTGACTGTGTGTGTCATTACCTTTGCTTTTTATTTGATTATGCCAGAAGTTGTGTGATTCTTGGGAGTAATATTATTTTGAAAAACCACGTAATATGAAAATATATATTAATCACTTGTAAAACTTGCACCTGAGAACCAAATCTATGTAATGCACTTTTTTTTTAAACAGAACAAATTATAAAAAAAAAATGATAAAAAAATACCAGGATCAGCAAAAATGTGTTCTGGTGCATCTGCAGTTATGACCAGAAATAACAGAATCAGATGGCATCAAACAGCTCGCAGAAGAAGAAAAAGCCATACGCAAACAGTTCTGAAAGCAAAACAGTTGCAGGAAATGACCAGACGAGTATTAGTTTGAAGTTGAATCAAATAAAACAGAGAGAGACCAAAGTGCTGCTTTGAATGTGTCCTGGTGCATCTGCAGTTATGACCAGAAATAACAGAATCAGATGGCATCAAACAGCTCGCAGAAGAAGAAAAAGCCATACGCAAACAGTTCTGAAAGCAAAACAGTTGCAGGAAATGACCAGACGAGTATTAGTTTGAAGTTGAATCAAATAAAACAGAGAGAGACCAAAGTGCTGCTTTGGATCAAATGCAGTTCTTTTTAATAGTATTTGACCGTGACTGGCATGACTGTGACCAACTGTATTTATTCTCACTTAAAACACTCCTATTGTCTATTGTTTTTTTGTTTTTTTTTGCTTTTATATTAAACCACAGTGGGAAAAGAAGAGATAAGTAGTGTTGGTTTGAAACCTTGAAAACTTGCTGAGATAAAGTAGATAAAGCAGTGCCTTACTGCACAAGGAGGGAGAAAGAAAAACATCTCATTATTTCCATTTCAGGGAACTCACTGTGCTTCCGGTCAAAAGTGTTTTATAAAACCATTAGATCACTGTGACCCTGGCAGTACAGGCCTCTTTATTAATGACTGTAAACACTCAAGCTACTAAATGTGAACTTTTATCTAATATTCACTGTATGTGTGCAGGGAGAAGCCATCAGGCCATTACAGAGACACACGACATAATGGTCTCTGCTAACTTATTTTAGTGGGATCTTGGTCACGACCGCAGTTGATGGTTGTTTTAGAAAGCTATATGAGGGAGGTGTGACCACATGCACTGGTTTAGTGATATGCATTTATATGCCATATACCCACCACAAAAAGGAACAAGACTTTTGTTCAGCTATCAGCTATTTTTAACAGAACTTGCACTCAAGCAGTATGTTTTTGCAAATAAAAGGTGGGTACGCCTTCAGTACATATCTGATTAAACATTATAATATTCATTTTTGACCCATGCTGCTTTGAGTCTGTATGTCTTTTTCTATTCCCGGGGGAGTAAAGTGGGCGGGGCTTGTCACGCCAGGCCGTTAATCACGCTAGTCCGACTAAGACAGGCAGTCAGACAATTTACCTTTACAGCACAGAAAAACAAACAGCAAATGGTGAGATGGATTGTGTTCGTGCGGCTTCAGTCCAAAATTGGGTCTTCTAAATAGTTTTCACTTTGGCCAATGTCAATATGTTGTTTGTTCTTTTCCGGAAACAACACTGCCCTGTATACGCCGTCTCTTTCTACTTTCGGGTCAAAGACTGGGGAGTGCCTGTGTAGAACACCACGTGCAACTCCAGTCCAACTAAGTGTATACATGAAGCTGTAATCAGACTATGTTAGTCTGACAGACTTGCTTGATTTTAGTCGGACTAATGTGCATACATGACATAAACGTCTTAGTCGGACTAAAATGGGACCTTTAACATGCGTGTAAATGTACTTAGTGATAAACATAGAACCAAAGTTAAATGAAATGGAAACAAGTTACACTCTTTTACCGGCTCTGAATTTATAGCCACTTTAGGAGAGAAGTGTTTTCTTGCCACAGCAGCGAATTATGTATTTAATGTCTGTATTTGTTAGTGTTGTCATGACTGACAACTCATTGTAAGTAGCTAATTAAGTAGCCGGGCTGAGCCAAAATGAAGGGACAGAGACAAGACAAAGTAAAGAGGAAATTGAAAAAAAAATGACACTTTAAATGAATGAAAGGAAGAGAATAATGGAGGCATCAGAAAAAAAAATGAAGAGGGATGAAGATAGAGAGGCAGTGTGAGAGAGAGACATACGGGAGGATGAGAACAGTCATTTAATACTGTGTGTGTTCATTCTTAAAGGCCCAAGAGAACAGCGCATTAGTGGAAACCAAAGTCGACATGAAGACATGAAGAGAACTAACAGTAAGACATGAAAATCCAAGATAGCAGAACATGGGGCTTGGTAATGAGTTAAGCATGTAACTACATGTGGAATAAATCAGTGCAGACTCTCAGAGGTGTGAGACACAACTTTATAAGGATCAGGGACTCATGTAGCCATTCTGAAATTTTACCTTACATTTTTCAGCCACTTTATTAAGTACGCCTGTTCAACTGCTTTTTATTGCCAATATCCAAACAGCCAGTCGCATGTCTATCCAAACAGCCAATCGCATGGCAGCAACTCAATGCATTTAGTTGTAGACATGGTGAGAGACGCTGCTGAAGTTCAAACTGAGCATCAGAATGTGGAAGAAAAGTGATTTAAGTGACTTTGAATACGGCATGGTTGTTGGTGCCAGACTAGCTGTTTAACAAACTGCTCATCTACTGGGATTCTCACACACAACCATTTTCTAGTGTTTGCAGAAATGGTTTGTAAAAGAGAAAACAATCCAGTGAGTAGCAGTTCTCTGGGTTCAAATGCCTTGTTGATGCTACAAGGGATCCTGAGAACCAACAATGGTCAAATAATTTGAAACTTTGTTTAATTTTTAGCCCAGCCCTACTACAAATCACAAAAAACATGTTTTTAATCTTATGTCAGTAGCATCTGTTGCTTGTTCAAAGAACCAACAAATTGTGACGTAAAACTTTTGGGTATTTGGATAATAAGTTTGTTGTGTAGTGTAACTTTAGTGTGACCTTATAGCACAGCCCCACACCCACGAAGCATTTGAGCCATTTTGTAAATTAAAATGTTTCCTGACTTTAATTTGAACCTTACCCACTTTTTTAAGTATAATTTTGTCTATGGTCAAAGGCTACTGCTGTCAGGAATATGCATATTCTTGGGTGGCCATCAGCTGTAATGGAAAACACTCTTGAGTCTGGAGGATAACTAAAACATATATTTAAAAAAGTGAGAAATGGATGATAGCTAATGTGACCAAAACATTAAGACTGTAAAAATGGCTGCCATAATGTTCACTCTTGTGCATGTTTCAAATCTCTGCAAGTTGTTTTCCAAATATCTGGAATTCAATGGCAGCCTATAATGCAGGCAATCAGAAAAACATGTCATTTCTAGTCAAAGGGCTAAACATGCAAGACCACCAGTGTGATCCTTTAAGCCATTTAACCTCATATTTATTTAATTCTCTGCTGCACCACATGTGACTGAGGACAACAGAACAAGCTGCTGTCGTTGGAGAAGAATATCTGCGTCAGTAACACTGGAAAACAATGTCAGCGCCTTGATGATGACAAATTGATGAAACATGAAACGTCAGCCATTAGAGGAAAGTCCTTCCTGACGGATATGAAGCTAGATGAAAAAGGAAAACATTGTTTCCCAATCAGATGGGGGTTGGTGGTGAGCAGAGGCAGAAAAACACCTTGAAAACTATGCTCACACTGTTGATTGCAGTGGTGCCTGTTAGGCCAAGCTTGGGCTGGACAGTTTTTGTGAGTGCTTCCTCGACACAAACAGTCCAACTGTTGTGTTCAAGCGCTTCTCCACTTGTGTTTTTTGCCATGTGTAATTATGTAAGTGAGTGTTTGCGTGCGTTTGCATCCGCACATGTGAGTGTTTATCCAAGTCTACCCTGAGATTTTGTATTTGTGTGTTTGTGGGAGTGCGGGGTTCAGTGCTACAGTCTGGTCTCAATTATTTCCTCATGTTTATTCCCAGAGCCTTGTGTTCCCACTCTCAAGGAAGCACATTTCCTCACAAAAAAAGAGAAATCTTTTTATGAACTCACTTGTTTGATTGTCCACATCGAATATATATGGATCCAAAATATGATTGTCAATGTCAAAAATATTAGATATGTGCACAAATGAGGGTGTAAGTGAAATATTTAATAATTAATAAGTTAAACTCTAGGACCATGTCTTTGTAATCAGTGTAAACCTTTAGGTCCTAAGTCATGATTCCTTACTGGACTTTTGCTGCTTTGATTTTTTGAAATATTTAGCCCCATTTTCACCAAAAACACTTTACAAGGATTTAAGGCCATTTCGGTTTCTATTTAGCTAAAAACATAGTATTACAGATAGTGTATATTGGGTCACATTCTTGGTCTTTGGTGCATTAAGTGGTGGGCTACACTGTGTCATGCTGGTATGATTTCTTTCTATTTTTCCCGCTGACGTAGCTAATGACATATGGCCTACTCACCCTACAGTGGAAATGTAAGCCACATCCGTGTTGACATTCCAGACCTGCACTTGTCACTTGGTGAAAACACAGCTTTTGTCCAGTATTTTGGAGCAGCTCTCCTCTCAACAAGGTGGACCTGGTTTAAATTACAATTATCCTCATTAATTTAGGAACCCAATAGGCACTTTTCCATTATACAGTTCTAGCACTGCTAGGCTCAGCTGGACTCGACTCTGTGCGGTTTGGTATCAGGCACCTAGTTTTCCATTCCTATAGAAACGTGGTCAGAGCACGGCTGCACCAAACTACTGTGACGTTGCTTCATACACGATAACAAACACACAAACTATTGATGGGCAAAGCAGTTCTTTAAGTAAAAAGAATAGTTCAGTACTTCCTGCATGACTCTGTCTGACACAGTCACTGAACTAAAATACAGCTGAACAGGTTGGGATTCAGCACACGATCACTGGCTTTCAGCAGTGCTGTTGCTAAATACACCAGACAAAATATTGATTTTTTTTTTTTTTTAGAAATGTCTTTGCTAAATGTCAGAGATGTTCTTTTTTTCAATTTTTTAAAAACTTTTTAACTGATCTACCATTTGCCATTGTTCGGTTCCATTGTCAGATGTCACGCTCATGACTCTCCAATGACGACCCTCTCTGCCAGTCAGTGGCTGGCAGTCTCTCAAGGTCACATTTTAGTATTGGCTCAGCTCACTTGGAACCTCGCCAGAGCAGATACTAAATAAGAGCACCAGATACCAGGTTTTCCAGGTATCCTTAATGGAGAAACAGAAAAAACTGAGTAGAGTTGATTTGAGCCGGGTAGTGCTAGAACTGTCTAATGGAAAAGCGCCACATGTGTCATAAAGTGTTGTTCACTGTTGCTATGAGTGGGACATTCTAATACCCATACATCAGCTCTTGTTTCTGTGTAATTCCTAATTCAAACAAGCTCTGAAAAGTGTCAAAGTAGCTTCTGTACATTTCCACAATTTCCAGGCCTCTGTAGGAGCCTTGCTATTTACTTTCCTCTCTCTAAATTTCCATTTTTTTCCTGTTCCATTTACCACATTTCCATGTGGCATTTTTGAGCAGTGACAAGGCAAAAAAGTAAAAATAACACAAGAGAATGCATTTACAGGGTACAAACCTTTAAGGCCAGTCAGTGTCAATACACTTTCCTCTCCCACAACACCTAATCTGTAATCATGTCCAGATCACCAAACCACCAAAATCTAGCCTCAACTTTCTTGGGCCTTACTCTACATCCCCAGGAAATTTGATTTACGTCTCTCTTTTACTTGTTGAGTATGGCTGCTCACAGTCAGAGAAACTCAAAGGTTAATTAACTGTTTCTTCCATAAACAAAAACACAAATTCGCCGTCTGTGAACCTGGTTTGGTCTTAATGCTGCTCTATGTTATCTTAGTAAACTGACTTCAATGTAAAGAGGTGATTTTGAGATGAAGGGTGTAACTCAAGCAACTATATATCCCAGGATTCAGAGAGGAAATTAAAGAATCCAACTGGGTAAACCTCGGAGGTCATAGCATCACACTCAGACCATTTTATTCCCGGTTCCTGTGGGGGGACCTGGACAAATGGTATTTCATGCACATTTCAAACAAAACTGGATGAATCATGAAGAAGCACTTGGTCTCACGACTCTGTACAAAGATAAGGAATGTGCTTTAGTTGTTATTCTGACATGGTTTCTGACATCCTCATACAAAAATAAAGATTGCGTAAAGACAAGAGACCTGGTTTAATTGTGTAAGCAGTGTTAGTAATAGTTTGGATATTTTCTCTGCTGTCTGAGAAATGCATCTTAACACTGCAGAGTCTTCCTGCATAGCTGGTAAGTGAGGTCAAGTCTTTAATTTCAGCTGCCGCCAGCACAACCCTAACAGATAACATGCCGGCCTGTCAGTGTCGTCTCTCTCTAGTCTCTGCTAATTTCTCTTCGAGATATATGGTTTTGCCGTCTCTAGAGTTTAATATCCTATATTTGTTTCATAGTTCTGATAAGTAGCGTCTGTTCAGTGAATTCGTGAATGCGTGAACTTGACATTTATGAGTAACGACCACCCTTCCCTCTGTGTTAACGCACTTCCATGCAATCAAGGAAAAATGGTGTTGCATTAGATGAGGTCACAAGGTAGATGATATGGTGATAGAAAAAAAACCGAGGGAAAGTTTGATCATTTCTGTTTCTCATTAAGAAAGGGATGATGTTGTTCAGGGAGGGCTTGTAATCATCAGGCTGAGGAATCAGGAGTTCGTGATTAATTCAGCAAAACTGGCCTTATAAATTTCCAAAGGTTCAAGCTTTTTCCTGATTTGCAAAGCTAATTATCATAACATTAATTATAAACGCAGGATAAAGTAATATATTTGGCAAATTACATATCTAAGTAACAGGGCAAGCAACACAATAAATGCAGTTTTTTATCCCAAGGAGACAAAACTGTAACATGAATTATCCTAATGTGTAACTTAATCAATAGCTAATAATATTAGAAAAGTTCAATATACAATATGTAGGCATTATATTTGTGTATTGTGTAAACACACTTTGAGATTTATTTATATAACCTGGCAGAAATTGTACATACTAAACACAAATATGTTGTATAAGTGTATAATTACAATTTTAATTTTATGGTTTCCATAAGACTTCAATAAAACTTTTGTACGACAAGGGCCTGGCTTCATGCCGACCTCCATTTTGTGCCGCCTTGATTCTGTGGCAGTGTTTCGTGTTTTGAACCACAATTCTTTATTGCTGAAACAATCCATACAAACACATTTGAAAATACTTATTATGACACACGTTTTGACCTTATTACTCAGTCCTATAGAATGACATCCCCTTATAAAAATCATTGTTTATTTTTCCTCGCACCAGTCTGTTACGTCAACAAAATAAAATGTGTTCTCTGAGAACATATATTGTTGTGAAAGTCCTGTAAATGGGAGATCTATTGATTTTCTCTTGACACACAGTAAATTGCAGGTAATGGAATGGAATTAAGAATTTATACATTAGCATTTTAGTGGTGTTTTTCCAGTGCTGGTGCTCCCTAACTGGTAACCTAATCCAGCCACAACACTAAAACATTTCAGAACACTCTAAAAGTTAAGTAGATTGTACTCTAAATGTGTCATTTAAACATATTACATGTGGTTATAGAGTGGTGCGGTTGTTTTTGTTGTGTAGATGAATGGCAGCGTGGTTGTGAAGTGATGGTATTGTGGCAGCAGAGTGACTTTTTTGTTTGTGTCATAACAGGCCAAAAACTTAAACTGCACTCAGCAGAGTGCAAAACCTCAAAAAAGCCAAGCCAATACCACATATGTCTGTCTAGCACTTATAGTAGTAAATAAAGAGTGTGGAACCAATCGCTTCTCTTCTCTTCACAAACAATGGACTGTCTAATTCTCACGTTAAGCCAATAAAGAGAATAGTCTGAAAATACATTACTAAGGAAACACACATTTCTGATTAGGTCTTACTACACATAAACAGTAACTGTGGTATTCTGATTTTAGTCACGTTATAAAGACTTATATTCATGTTAATCTGATTATGACATACTTTTACTTGTCATAGTTTTGCACATAATGTAGATGTGACTTATAATCACACAGTGCTCTCTAACGTGCAAACAATAAGACGGATGGAATTATTAAAACATAATCTGAATGTTTTATTCAGAATCGGGTCAATAGTTGGATGAATCACATGACACACGGAATCAAAAACCATTTACGATAAAAAATAAGATTTATTTATAAATCACCTCACAAAAATTTGTTACAAAGTGGCTCAAAAATTTAAAATACAGCTTAAAAGACAATTAAATAAAAAGCAAATGATGGAAACATGAGCATAACTAAACTAAAACAAATTGTAAAAACTATTATAAAAGAATAGGTAAAATTCTGGAAATGCAAAATGATAAGAGTACATTTTAAGTTTTGATTTAAAGGAAAACTGACTTCACCTGTCAAATCTCCTTTGGCAAATACAGTTTTCATTTTTCAATTTTTCAAGTAATTAATCATCCAGATGATCCATCTGTCTTCTTCAATCTGCCTTCCATATGTACACTATGTAGTACCATAAATCTGTCATTTTATGTATTTTAAAATATCTTTTCTTCCGTCTCCTCAGGTGCATTCATCATCTGCTGGACGCCCGGCCTGGTCATCCTCCTCCTCGACGTCTTCTGTGCCAGCTGCAACGTCCTCACCTACGAGAAGTTCTTCCTCCTCCTCGCCGAGTTCAACTCGGCCATGAACCCCATCATCTACTCTTACAGAGACAAGGAGATGAGCGCCACCTTCAGGCAGATCCTGTGCTGCCAGCGGCAGGAGAACGTCAACGGAACGGCGGCGGAGGGATCTGACCGGTCGGCGTCGTCCATCAACCACACGGTGCTGAGCGGCAGCGGTATGCACCACCACCACCACCACCACCACCATCACAATGAACACTCAGTCGTATAAAGCAGAGCTGGATGTCATGGAGGTTAATCCACCTGCTTAAAGGGGTTAATCTTTCGTGGAAACAGTGACTGGTAATCGGAGGTACTGAAGGTCAAGAGGGACTGTGAGCTACAGACGTGATAAATGTCAGAATGAAGGAGAGGTATAGATGAAGTTTGGTGATGAGCTGAATGAGATCCCAATGAAAAAGATGAAGGCAACTATGAAGAAAGATTAAAAAAAAAAGGGACTATCTCTGTGTGGAGAAAGAACACAAGGGCTAGTTTGATCTTCAAGGACTCTGTTAGTAGTTTTTGTTATTATCCGTCTGCGTTAAATGTGCTGTTACGGGCAATGCTGATATGAACTATTTAAAAATAATCTGTGAAATTAAGGTAATGCCAGTATAACCTATCGTTGTTTTCCCCCCTGAAGTGTTTTACAACATTAATTCTTATATTAGGCCAGAACTGAGATTTAGGATTCTATTATTTCTTTTCATTAATTAAAAAAAGATGTAAATTTAAACTAACAAATGCCATTTTGTGATTATGTCACAAGCATATCTATAAAATTCATAATCCTGCCAATGATTATGAATGGAATAAATATGTTAATAATAACATGCTGTACCTATGGAAGAGGCACCATCAGTGACTTAAACTAAATACTGTATTACAGGGATTCACTATTCTGCTGGTCTTTGTGAATACATCCTATCAGCATCTTCTTAAACATATGAATTCTCCGGGATCTGAAAGAAATTCTGAGTTGTTTACTCTCTCGAAGGAATTTAAGACAAGTTGTACCAGGGATCTGACCAGACTGAGGAGGAGGAGGAGGAGGAGGAGGAGGAGGAGGATGTTTGTAGTTTTCGAGCGGGCTCCGAGCCGCAGTGTTATGTGGAGACAAGGTGAAGGTCATATCTGGTGAGTGCTAACAGACTCCAGAGTATGACATGAAATGTGCTGAGTTGTTTTCCTCTCGCCGTTTTACCAAGGGTCCGTGCGTGTCCGTGAGGCTGATGTAGAAAGAAGAAGGCGAGGACTGGAGTTTTACGATGTCAAATTTCACCTGATGGTTTTGAAACCAAAGATCACTGTTAATTCATTTACTTAATTTCCAATTTGCAGAAACCTAAAAGGACATAGAATTAGTGGATGGTAAAGGTCCAGTGTTTAACTTTTAAAAGCAGTTATTGACAATTTAATTGAATACACTACCCAAAATGGTCTTTGAATGAGTGTATAACTGTCTTAAAATAAAACATTGTTTGGTTTTCATAGCCTTAGAAATAGCCTTTTTTTACGTACTTTAGGCAAGGGCCTTGATCTACGGCGGCTGCCATCTTGTTCCACCAAGTTCTTACAGCAATCACAACAGACAAACTAGCCTGAGTGCAGTGGAGGCTTACTACACAAACAAGGAAGAGTGACATTCTTCCTGTTATGCATACGCCACTGTAGTTTCCCGATGCGCAGGATTCTCATAGCAAAGGGTGAGAAGTTCTACATGTGTTGCAACCTGCAGTCTCACCAGTAGCTATCACTAATTCTTACACATTAGAACTTTAACATACACTATATGGTTTTAATTGTAGCAGGTAGAGCCAAAGAAAAACCCAAAATGTCTCTTTTTAGTTTCATTTAAATTGAATAAATCAATTTTAGTATCAGTTGATCAAATTCACTATTTTTAGGGGGTTAGGAGTCAAATTTGTCAGGGTACTTTTCCTTGTAGAGACTCACAATCCAACAGTATCACAGTTTAATTGAACTGGGTGTGTAGTAACCATAATATAAATGACACACACACACACAGATTTTTGTGATATGAGGTTCAACTTTCAGAATCTGCCTCATGTCACAAAAACACTTGGTTTGGGGAGATGATAATGCTGATGTTTACTTTAACATCTTCATAAAGTGTTTACCTAACAGCAGCAACATTTCAAGTAGTCAGTTCTGATTTATAGATTTACTGACAACAATGACGTATTACAGATTACTCATATGTTAACACTCGCAGCCTTTAGGGTGTTTTCTTAATGAATACACATGGTGAGTTATGAGCCAGAGTTGAGCCAGTGCCATAGCGAATGTGGCGCTACATTATTTCCACGAGCGCACTCCCCGATGTCTGCCATTGGCCCGCGGTTCTTTTCCAGCTGCAAGTCAAAGTTGCCATTTGATGACGTGAAGTGCTAAAGACAAAAAACGCCAGCTGGATGTTTTTATCGTGACTTGAATCGAAACATTTTTTGGCCAGAATACACAGACACGGCTTCCAGCTGAAAGCCCAAAGTGAGAATCAAAGCCAAAAGTTCAGTCCAATGTTTTGCAGGAAGCAAGATGTTTGTCAGGGATTGAAACCACAGTGCTAACATGAAGTCAGTTGGCATTCTTAATTGTTAAAGTTGCGCAAACATGAGTTCTATGGAAACAATCATCAAATTAAAAAATTGTTAGTTTTTTTTTTTTTGCTGCAGGAGTGCCACTGTTTGTTTAATTTAACTTAAACTCAACCTTCAGTATTTGACATTCACTGTCACAATTTTTCTTACCACATATTGATTCAGGTTATATATCAAACCAACTAAACTTTCTGTCTTTGTATGTCTGTTGTTTACCAGTGAGTCGCTCTTTGTATACCATTGTAAGTATATGTGTACAGTCTGTGTGTATATAAAATATATTATTCAAAGTTAATCGCCAAAGGGAAAATGTCTGTAAATTTAACTGTCATTCTCTGTCCAGATGTACTGTAGGATTCTGTTTATTTTGTGGTTTTGTGCTGAGCTTTTTATATTTTGAACCTAATTAATGAATTTCTCATAGAATTATTAACTTGTTTGTGTCCCAGAAATAAATATCTACGTGTGCAGTGCCTTCCCATGAGTATCGTAACACTGGCTGAACACCGTGGCTTTAGTGTCCTCTCTGGTTGAACTTGATCACAGCCAGCAGTGATGTCATAAGCTGTGTGACATTTCAAGTGCTGAAGTCTCCTAAAGCCAAAATTGTTAAATAGAACAGTCTGGCCTGTGGAGTCCACTCTAACTGTTCTGAGCTTCTGAGCTGTAGGTAGGTAAACAACCATTGAGAACGTAACATTAGGGAACACATTATTGACCAAATGCTTCATTACATAAGCCTTTTAAATTAGTAGACACCAAAAGGCCACCACTGCTCCTAAAACTCCAACATTTTCCCCCTAAAACAACCCAATCTTTACCAGTGCTCAGTGAATTTTGGGATATGATAGGCTGCAATGGTTTGAAATAGGCCACATTTGCCAAATTTGTCAGAGCCCACAAATTGGGAGGGACTTTTTGCTTGCTGTGATCCATTTTGACACCTTCTGGTATCGAAATGCAGCCCACAAAGGCTGCAGACCCTGAAATGAGACCCAGCCATAGTGTCCTAGACCAGCGCTACAGCAAGGTGATGAGTTCAACCACTAGGCGTCAGCAAATCGATTTCCAGTTGGTGTTATGATCCTCTGTTTAGTGTGTTTGTTGCTAAAACCATTATCCTACCTTAAAAGTATAATAAAATTAATCTGTCCGTGTTGGAGGCATTTTTTTTATATCAATGTTTTCACTACAAAGCAGGATTATTTTTTAATCTAACAAAAGTACACAACACAGCCTCAAAAATGTCAAACACATAACCAGGGTATGAGTACATACTGTATCATGTGTCAGAAAACACCCACAACAACCATAGTTTTAATGTAACACTACACCCATACATAGTCAGTGTTGTATCTGTTATTATGTGTACCAGTCTGTGATGGTCTGCTGAAAAAAAAAACATTTTATCACATTCACTGTCAAATTCACATCACAGAATACATCGTGATATAGTATGATACATTATTAAGACCATTATTATTATTATTATTATTACCATTTCATACATTTTTAGGACCGTTCATCTGAGTTATGGGCCTGAAATATTTTTGGTCTTTCAGAGTAAAACATCAATTTGTACCAGTTGTTTGTAGAAAGTAATTTTGACACATACTATCTATAACGTTGGGGCCAATATCAGTGAATGTCCAGCCAGAGTCATAACATTTGATGTTCCAGCAACAATAAAAACATGAGAAAAAGTCTGATTTGTTGTGTTTTGTTTTTTTTACATATATATGATAACTGGTCTCAACAAAAAACTGCAATTTAATTCCCTTGCCAGCACCCAAAGTAATTCAGCCTAATTCTTGCTGTTTCTTGCTTTCTGCCATCGCACAGTGTTTTTGTTTCCATGACATCCAAAAAAGTCAGTAAAAGGAAAACAGGACACACAGGGTCGCAGACATGGAGGTTTTTCCTGCTAGACCTAATAATCTGCTGACCTTGATTATCTGGAGTCATTTTGGAGAATTTTGATAGTTCATGTGTTTATACCTGTCAAGAGAAGTATCTTTGTTCACTCTTTGATATGGATGTGACAGTTTTCTCGTCTGGTAAACATCTATTTCAGAAGGTTTATTTTCTACCTATTCTTACCCCAGTCCAGTAGGTGGCAGTAATGCACCTGTAAACTGGTTTGTGGCCCACCATTAGACTCCACAACCCAAAAAGCAAGAAGTTTCCTATTTGCTATGTTGCTAGAGCAGATGCTAACCACAACCAATCAAAGATGCCAAATATTTTTAAGTAATATTTTGGATAATACAACCCACCCAGGTAAATAATCATTTTCTATGTCTTTTTGAAAAAGTTCTCCGTGAACATGGTATTGTTTCAGGAGAAGTTTTCATCCGCATGAAACAGCCAAAACTGTAGTACATATGCCAGGCCTGTGTGTGGCGCTGTAATGATGCTACATCATCAGAGAATACGACGTTGTGCACACACATAAAGCATGCGTGCCGTCTGCAAACCTTTTTTTTTTAAAAAAAACAAAAAAACTCTATTTGAACACATTACAATAACAGGAAAAAGGATGGAAGTAAAGGAAAGAAAATAAAAGTTATAACAGGCCAAACACAAGAGGATGACGACAAGAACGACAAAGATATCGACAGTGAACGCTCACGCAAGACAGAGGTCAGACTATGACATCATGGTTTTCCTAAAGCAGTACGTTAGTTGTCAACCTGAAAAAAGCACCTGTGACGTTTTGAGATTTTCCCCCGATACGATAAAAAAAATGCCCATTGTATGTCTTAGTGCTGAAAAATAACAGCAGGGAAGACAAAACAGGCAACCACCTGAATCCCCTATAGGTGAGAGGGAGTCTCTGTTAGTCCACTATGACAGTTTTGTCAAATCCCTTAAATTTTACTATCAGTCATGTCACTACGAAAGACTGCAACGACACCATAGCAGAAAATCCCTCAGACTGAACTCCTACATGCTACTGCAACACTCTGCTTCACAGTTCTGCATTAACAACATGCAAACCATGAATTTAACAGTGTCAATAAATTGTCAAAAGTTAAAGCAAAGGCAACAAGTAGAAAAGAAGAAAAGGCCCCCAAAGTTCTGTGAAACGGCCCTGAGTGACAGCAGGAGATTAACTGCTTGGTACTAATGCACGAGGAGAGTGATATGAAGCAGACACTGCATTAAGGACTGTTCAGTATGAAACTGTGTCATGTGTGTATGTTTAAACACGTCTGTAGGAGAAGACGGGGTCACTCTGTGTGTTGTGTGTGACATGTACTTGCAGCAGCCCTAGCAACAGCAGACAAATATTTTTACTGGAAAGAGTGTGTTCTTGTTTTTGTATCTCTGTGATAACCAAGAACACATAAAAACCATAGGGAGTGAGGGCATTTTGGCTGGTCCTCACAACTTTAAAGGGTTTTTGGGAGGCTAAGACCTGGTTTTAGGTTTAGGGCTAGAACTGGGTTTAGGTTAGACTTAGGGAATGCATTATGTGTATGAGGGTCCTCATTTTTTAATGCTGCACAAACGTGTGTGTGTGTGTGTGTGTGTGTGTGCTACCTCCTTTGGATCTTTTCTGGAATATAAACACCAGAGGTCATCAAGGAGAACAAAACCTGGTTCTAAAGGGCAGAACCAAATTTCTAAGGAACTAGATTGTGGCATTAACTGGTTCTGGTTAAGGTAAACACCTTGTTTAGGCTGTCGTTGCAGTGCAATGTCCTAAGAAGAATAGCTGTGCAAACCAGTGTGTGTGTGTGTTTGTGAGTGTGGTGTTTATTGTTCCACAGCCTTCGAGTGCTAGACTCCGGCTGACTGATATACGTCTCCACGTTTCCTGTTACTCCCCAAATGGGCCAATCGGAGCTGCTGTAGCAGCACAGGAAGTTCCTCAGTGCCGTCGCTGATTGAGGGGGATGCCACATCTTCATCCCCTGCCCGTTCTGCTGACTGACAAATACGTCCCCACAGTCAAATGTCCCGCTTCATGTGTGGCCGATGGGTCACAGTCAATGATTTCAGTGGACACTATCAGCAATCCTGTCGCCAGCCAAATTTATGGCGCATCGGAAAAGTCAACAAGACGTTAAAAGCGGAGCCAAGATAGTCAGGAATCGCAGCACTTCTGCCGTAAGATCAACAAAAGTTGAACTGCAGAAGCATATTGCTGCCATGCCACAATGAATGAATGAATGAATGAATGACAATCATATAATAGCACAAGAAGTTTCACATTATTCCCCGACATGTGTCATTATAACAAGTTATTTTTTTACGTTATTATGACCTTGTAATGGGCCACACGTTTGGTGTAGTGGTTAGTACTTTTGCCTTTGCAGCAAGAAGACCGAAATTCATGACCCAGTCAGAACAAGGGCCTTTCTGCATGGAGTTTGCATGTTCTCCCCGCGTGTGCATGGGTTTTCTCTGGGTTCTCCAGTTTCCTCATACAGTCCAAAAACACGCAGGTTTGGAGATTAGGCCAAGTGGACACTCGAAATTGCCCGTAGGTGTGAATGTGAGTGGATGATTGTTTTCCTCCCTGTTTCCATTGTTATTAACAAGCTATTGATGATCACCGAATAAAATAAAATGGTTTAAAATGGTTTAACCACAATATTACTTCCCTACTCCGAATTATTACAACACTATTACAGCACTGTAGTTTAAATTTAAAAGTTGCTTTAATGTGTTTTTACAGTATTAGATGAAATGCATTAATGGCAGTAATACTCTTCTACATTCAAAACATCCAACTTGTTCTGAAAATTGTAAACATGTTTCTGTCGTGAAGATGTATTGAACCAAAGAAGATTGTAATTAGATAACAGGAACAGAATGGCAGAAAGGTTATAGAGTCCAATCAGCAGAACCTTTTTGTTTGGAGAAGAAATAATTGGTTAATTCACTGTGAATGGGTATATGACTTACCACTATCTGCAGCTGCTTGTTTGATACATTTGAAGCTTTCACAGACAGAGCAAATGGAAACATGGAGAAGGAACTGATGAATAAAACACAGATAAGAAAGGAAACAGCAGGGATGTAAAATGAGCAAAGAATGGACAGAGTAACCAGAGAAGGAGCCAGTGAAGGGTAAAAGAGGAGGGAACATACAGTCTGCCGTGGCACGCACATTCACTTTAAATAAACAGTGGGTGCCAGGCCAAATGACCAAATGACACAAACAAAAGTGTCCACACACCACTTGTTAAACTGGTTTTTACTGAGCACATGCCCAAGTCATTCTTGAGACAACGATAAAAGCAAAAAGCAAACAGAAAAACGGTGGAAAGAGTAAAAAGTTGAAGACTTGAGTTATGGCTGGAAATAAAGTTAAATAAGAAGCATCACAATAATGACGTCACAAATCAGAACGTAATTCTTGTTCTTTATTTTCAACAAAATATCAGTGTGTGACTGTGGCTTGGGCTCTGGTTTATGCTCTAAAAGTCAGATGTAGGCACTTTCTTTAATCATCACATATAAATTTAATTTGGTGCACATGCATTTGAAGGACAGGTCACACAACAACCATGTTGTGCAGATAGTTGGCTTTAAAAGCTTTAAAAGACACATTTATTAGTATTATTTTTTTTAATATCCATAGCATCAGTTCTAAATTCAAAAGGCTGAATTCGCGTTGTAATTTCCTTATAAAACTGCATGAGTGTACACTGATTAAAAAGTAATGTTTGTGTGTGGCACTGTTCCTGACATTAACCCTCCTCTGGTGCAGTTCACCCGCTGATCCCTCTAGTGGCCAGTGATGAGACTGCAGCCTGCAAGCCTGCACACATGGTGCACTGTTGTTGGTGGGTGTGGTGGGTGTCAGTGCACGCCTGTTATGGAATATGTTTGGCAAAGGCTCGTAATTAAATTAAAGTTAACAGTCATTTAGAACAGATAACAGGTGAGTGGTGGTGAAAGAAACAGAGATGTACAATATTCAACCACTACGTGCTGTATATGTATATATATATATATATATATATATATACATATAAAACTCCCACCCACTATATGCAGTTCTTTTTCTACGTGCATCTCTGTTCCTCAGCTAGTATTTGGTTTTAACTGGCCTTCTAATAATACTGAGGAAGTTTTAGTGCTCGTGTCATTTGCTGTGGTTATGTTTGTGGATGTGGTTTTGATTTACTGCCGCTCCACACTCCTACCATGAAGCCACACCGGACACAGCAGCATAGGTCGAGCGACTGCCCCCCCCCCCCCCCCCCCACTTCTTTTTTGAAGTTTGGCAAGTTGTTTATCGCATAGGTCGAGCGACTGCCCCCCCCCCCCGCCCCCCACTTCTTTTTTGAAGTTTGGCAAGTTGTTTATCATCCACTGCTAAACAATATATAATTATCTGCTGGCACTGTACTAGTACAGATATTTATGCTCATGCATATGATTTTAAAATGAACATTTGTAAGGGTGAAATATGTAAAATAGGTACAACAGCAACTTCTAGGGTTTAAAAAGCTTACTACGATCCTGATTCAAATGATTGAAGGTGTGGGTTATTTATGTATATATATATATACAGTAACTGTCCACTTTTTTGTTTTATTTTTATAAATATGTAACCTATTTGGTTGGTTGAGAGACAGCATAGAATTATCACATATAAGAATAGAGGAAAGGGTGACAAAAATAGAGTGAAATAACAAATATACCCTAAATATCCATAACCTTGGCTGACTTATCCCTTTCTTTCCACTTTCATCAAAACATAAACAGCTTAAGCAGCATATCAATTCGAGTGTACTTAATGAATGCACTATACTTGCTGCAACGGTGTCAGTATTTAATTTCAGCATCTGATAACACATCATGGTCATTTAATGTCTTAGTAGAATACAATTCTTACATTAATCGCCTTTAATGCTAACTCTATAAAAACTCTTGGCCACAATTATGCACAAACATCTATTGTGCTTGTCCCAGCACCAGCATATTGAGCATAACCTGTTCACCATGAAGGATTTAATACTAGACCCTTTAGCAAACCCATGTTTCCAAATCACTCTTCTTTATTGGTATATGTCCAATTTAATACCTGAAAGCTAATTACATGTAAATCATGCAGCTGTGGCTTTTGTCATTTATCAGTGTAACGGATGCAGACACACCATGAGCTCATCCACTCCTCAAACTACTCCAGCTATTGTCCAGATCTGAAAGACACATTTGTTTTGATAAATATGTTTATTTGCAAGCAGTACAAATAAATATCATACACAATGGAAAATAAGTGTGTCTGAATGCTGCAACATTTAGGCAATTTACCAAAATAAAACACATGACAGTTTACAGGATATGAAACATCTAAAATAGTCAATTGAAAACTATTTTCATCTGTCAACATCAACATTTTGATTTTTAATTCAATAAATCCCATAAATGTACAAAAGAAATGAAAAGAACACAACAGATGCTTTGTGTTTTCCACATGAAACAACAGATGTTGTTGATGCTGAACTCACATTATGGCACAACATGACATTAATTACATTTAAAAGAGTTGAGATCAGACCATGGAACAACAATTCATCTGAATGAGAGAAGCTTTGTGTCTGTGAGAACAAATTAAAAGATTAGTCTTTTGAAGTTAATTGAAAATAAATCCAGTTACTGATAGTGTTTTTTTTTTTACAGATTCTTAGAATATTCAACTCGAACAACGAAGATGAACAAGAACACAATGAAAACATAAGCACGTATCTCAACAATGCCCACAATTGGAATACCAACTTTACTATAAAACAATATCCACAATATCAACAACAATGTTTTAAAGTGATTGTGTGCCACTGTGGAATTGGCTAGAGGTGACTTTATTCACTTTTTAACACCTTGGTGTCGATGAAGAAGGAGGAAAAGAGAAAGAAACGATGAAAATAAAACATTCCTTAAAGGTACAGTATGTAGAAATAAGTGACATCTGATGGTGAGACCACAAAATGTCACAAACACAAAGTTTTCCCAAGCTTCAGGGAACTACGGTGGCCTTCACATTCCAGAAAGGATGTTGTTTTTCTTTGTTTAGAATGCCTCTGCTTTAAAACATAAAATGCATACATTGGCTTGTTTGTCCATTCAGGCTCCTGTAGAAACATAGCAGTTTCCAAATGGTGGCCTCTGTGAAGCAAGGCTCTTGCTTGAAATACATAAAAAAATATGTTTTTATTTTAAAGCGATTATGCACCTGTAAATATACACTTATAGGTGGTACATTACATTTCAGGCAATAAACCCTCTGACATGTTGACATACTGGACCTTTAAAATTGCACATGCAGTGGGGGGGGGGGGGGGGGGGGGGGGGGTGAATTAAACGATATGATATGATATGATATGATATGATATGATATGATATGATATGATATGATATGATATGATATGATATGATATGATATGATATGATACTCAAAATCACTCAGTCTAATAAAAGGAAAAAGCTTCAACACAAATGTGCTGGTAGTTTAGAAGGTGTAAAAATGACTATATTGGATTATTATATTGGTATCAGGAGATCCATAGCAGTATCTGCATCAGGTAAGAAAAAAGTTGGACTGAGTCATTTCTACTTTTTAATCAGAGTTTTCAGTTTATGCTCAAGTTCATTTAAAGTTCATGTAGTAGTTTGAGGCCCTAAATCACTGCGTAACAGACTCCCAGGTTAGGAGTCAGCCTCAGGCTCAGCGTTCATGTTTAGAGTGCTCTGATGCATGCGCTCCAGTATCCGATGTATGCTACAGAAGCTGGGTCTGTCTGACGGGAGCGTACTCCAACAAAGCCTCATCAGATTGTACAGCTCCAGAGGACAGTTCTCCGGACAGGAGAGGATGTGACCGTCCCTGACGTAGTAAATGACCTCCTCATGACCCATGCCGTAGTATGGCTGCATGCCATGTGAGAAGATCTCCCATAACACCACACCATATGCCCACACATCTGACTCGGTGGTGTAGCGGTTGTAGAATATAGACTCTGGCGGCATCCAGCGAATGGGGATGGCGTCATTCTCATTGGCTTTGTAGTAATCGGCTGAGTAGATGTTTCTGGAGAGGCCGAAGTCAGCGATCTTCACCACCATCTCCTCGCCTACCAGGCAGTTGCGGGTTGCGAGGTCACGGTGCACAAACTTGCGCTCTGACAGGTAGGCCATGCCCGCAGCGATCTGCTTGGAAATGGACAACAGCTGGATACAGGAGAGAGATCCGGCCTCCACCTCAGAGGAGAAGCTGCGACCTGATAGGCTGGCACAGCTCAGAGTGTGCACCGACTGGTTTGGAGAGCGACGACGCAGGAACTCATTGAGGTCACCGTGGGCCATGTACTCGAACATCAGACACATGGGTTTACCCACAGCACACACACCTGAGGACGAGTGAATACAGATGTTTACATTTTAAAATCTATCACAGATTTGTGTGTTGTGCTCGCAGGATGTTTATAAGAATGGTCGTCTCTGGTAAAATGATCGAGCTCCTACTTCTCACTTGATTTGCAATAATGTCATTAAACATTTTACTGAAGTTAATCACTATATTCAAATTGAACATAATTTCAATTTTGTAATTTATGTTCCCATTTAGAGGAAACGACACACTAAAGCACAGCACATACAGTATGAGTGGACACCAGTGGGATTAACAGTGGTATAGTCCAGTGATATAGACCTGGATGCAGGTGACATCTGTGAACTTCTGTTTGCAAAAAAAACTCTCATGGTGCCATCCAAGACAAATCTTGAGGCTTCAGAATGAGACTTTTGTTTTGTAATTGGAAGGATACCTCCTTTTTTATATTCTTTCTATGGTTATTCCTTTTTTCCAACAGAGATGTTTTAGAAAAAATCATATTGAATCAAATGAATTTTTTTGCTTCGACAGCACATTATATAATGAGTTCATTCACTGTAAAAGGTAAATACCCTAAACATAAACACAGAAGATCCCATCCTTCATGTGTACATGGTCAAAAATAAACTCAGTGTAAACAGTGTGGATACACAGTGTTACATTACTGTGATGTCAACTTAATATATTTACAAACTAAGGTAGTGTTCCTTGAAGCCTGCCTGTACAGATGGGTCATGTAGATAATTACATTGAATTTCTCACATCGTAAGTCTTATGGTTATAGCTGTAATAAATGTGGTAATAGTTGGGATTAGTGGAATTTATAATATTGCTCTTTAGGTTTATTCATTCATTTATTAATTTAGTCTTTAGCCAGCCTGTCATAGCGTAAACACACAGAGACTGTGAAACAAACATTCACAGTCACAGCCAGCCTCCAGTAAATGTAACCCCAATCTGCATGTTTTTGAACCGTGGAGCAAAACAACCCACACGGATTCTGGACCCGGGAATCGAACTGGTAACCCTTTGCTGTGGGCCACCAGGGCTGACCACTGGAGCACCGTGCTGCCCTTCCTTAGTTTTTAATGGAAAAACCTGAAATACTGTCTAATACAGCTTGCATTCTTGATGTGGGAAAAGGAATGTTGACATGATGGGCAAGTTGTTGATGTTCTATTCATGTAACCTGGTTTTCACGAGCGTAACATAAAGTCCAAAATTCCAATTTCTTCACAGATCTGTGAAAAATATTGAACAAACTCACCAGACTTTGCCAACAAGTACAGAAATACCCCACAGGAGCCAGACAGTAGTTTCAGTTTCTGTTTCCACAGCCAACAATTTGAGACATGGCCCAGCTTGTCTGTGTTTTTTTCCACTTAAGCGCATGACTTGTGCACTTTGTGGTCAGTGCACTGCAGCTCACTGAGTCATATTGGCCACAAACTCATATATTTGATCGGTTGCAATTCAGTTTCTGTGTGAACCATAATTCGGTGCCTCACTGGTCCACCAGTCACCACCACCTCACAGAGGCAACTCAAAAGCATTGAACTGTATTTTTAATTTCTCATGGGACATTTAGAGTAAAGCTAAATATTAAATATCCCAGGCTGAATTTGGGTAAATGTGTGTTATATGATGCACAATACTAACTATGTGTCTGTTTGTGTGTGTGTTTAATTGCTTTATATATATATATATATATATATATATATATATATATATATATATATATATATATATATATATATATATATATATATGGAGGGGAGTAACATAGGTTGCATTCTGCAATCTCGCCATTAGATGTCAGTAATACTTACACAGAGCCCCTTTAAGATGACGTAGAGCAGTGGTTCTCAAAATTTTTATACCAAGCACCACCTGAGAAAATACTGAGCTCTTGAAGTAACATTATTATTACCAAAATTTAACATACGGTGGAGTCAATAGGCCGAGCTAAGTCAGCTACAGGGACTCCGGTCAAATATCCTGAGCTCCACTCCAATCACGTACCCCGGTATTGTATATACAGTAGAACAGTTCGAGGAACATGGAAAGTAGAGTAAGGTATGAATATTTGACTCAAGGATCACAAGGCTTCAAATAAACAGCTGGAACTAATAAATTACAAATCTTTTGTAATTTTTGTGACTTTAAACCAGCAACAATGGATGTTCAAGTTTGGTAATACTGAATCTACTGTATATAATGTATATAAAATTGCTATTATATATAAACAAATATAGTGAAAGGAGTATGTTGGTTTATGTTCTATCCATGAGTAACAAAGTCATTAAATACAGTCACATTGTTTCTCCATATTATTGGCTTCAGCACATGATGAGCTGTGTATTATTAATTCAGAGGATGATAACGGTTAAGTAAATTAACTCTTGTTTCATGTGTTACTCTAAAGCACATTAGTTTTAATATAAATCTTAACAATATTTTTCAACTACTGGGGCTATAAAAATGTACACCAACTTCTTTGAAGGCAGCCAGTGAGCACTGGGTTTGTTTACTCGCTGAATGTGTGTGTGTGTGTGTGTGTGTGTGTGTGTCATCTCCCTAATCGTCTTCCTGGGAATAAATTTGGATGTAGGCTGTTTGTATTAGATCAGATAGGGTGGGTTAGTGGAGATAAACTTTAATAGAGGACATTTGTTTCACTCAGGTCAACAAAGCCACATTAGTTGTCAAGCAATATTTATTTACTGGCAAACAGTGTCGTCTGGAGCGCCGGTGGTTTTAAAGTACAGAGAAAACTACGGTGAAGAAAAATCTGAGCAGAGTGACTTCATTCAGTGTGTTTGTGCAAATGTGGACCTCAATTTGCAGAGAAAATGACAGACTGTAATATCAGTTAAGTAAAATTATACATGTATACTATATTTTAAAAGGAAAAAAAAAAAGTTTGCATAAAATGTTTGCATTTTAATGCAACAGTGAATGATTTTGATTGTCTTTCTTTGATTTGATGAGATGATTAATGAGATGACTGAAGAGGACCATTTAAACGCTGATTCATCAATATAATGAACTTTATTTGCGCTTCTTTCTAAAAATATCCTTTCCTTCTCTTTCTTGTGTTTCAACATCTCCTCTCGTACTTCCCTTCTCTCACAAAACAAACACATAAATCCAAAGGTGGAGCTGTGTAAATCCCAGCTGCGACTGCAGCTTCTCTGAAAATCTAATTTCGCCTACACTCGCACACGCACCCACACACAAACACAGATACTGACCCAGGAGGCGCACGATGTTTGGGTGGTCAAACTCGGCCATGAGTGCTGCCTCCCTCTGGAAGTCATTCTGCATGTCGGCTGACGCTTCCTCCTTCAGCATCTTCACAGCCACCATTGTGAAAGTGTCCTTTGACAGCAGGCCTGGTGCTCTGCAACAAAACAAACATACACTACACATAAATGTTCCAGCACAGGCTTAGAAATATGTAAATACAAATACAATACAGCTTCTTTTATTATTGTAGGGGTTTTACTGTAAAGCATTAAAGGTCCAGTCTGTAAGAAATTGGTAGAAAATGGATGTAATAGAATTAAATATGTATGTAAAAATGCATAGCTGCTTTGAAATCCTTTGGTTGTCATAGCCTTAGAATAAACCTTATATAGTATAGAAACTTAATCAAAGGCCTTGGTTTTTTGGAAGCCACCATCTTGCTCCACCATGTCTATACAGCATTCTGGGTTCCGAAGCAAAAGCTTACTATGCAAGAGGAAAAACAACAACATCATTATCGGAATACGAAGGCCACTGTATTTTCCCGATGAGCTGTTTGAATGGGTCTTTTGAGTCAACCAACAAGCAGCAGCCAGCACAACCTACAAGTGTGTTACTGCAGTGCACTGTGAATGTTATTCACTTGAGGGCGAACACACACACGAATGCATTCATACACACTTCCTGTGTTGCAGGAGCAAAGTCAACATGATGGTTCTTAGAGTAGAGTTTTAAACTGTATATAGTTTAGTTTATACTGTATTTTAGATATGAATTCACACATACACACACATTCCTCTGTTGTATTTGGGTCTTTGTGTGTGAATCTGAGTACGTATGTGTATTTATATGTGTATTAGCAGGACCTTTTTCAAGACCAAGTACATTGTGTTTCCTGTGCATATACAGTCTATTCCTTTACATACGCTTACAAAAGACACACGTTTTCCTGTTCACAACCAGGAAATGCCGGAATGAGCGTGTATATGTGTGATTAAAGCCTAAATGTGTGTGTGTATGTGTATGCGTGTGCGAGTCTGTGTGTTATGTTCCCAGGAGTGTCCGTATACTGACAGATTCCAGTTTCCACTGAGGGATTATCAGCTAGACAGAAGGACATCTCCTGTTTGGCTTCACACCAGCAGCACTGCTGTTAAAATGCCACAAGTTGTTACAGCACTGTTCTGTATGTGTGTGCGTTTTAGGTCTTTTTATATATTCTATTTGTTTTTCACATACATTTTATTGCCGTGTGTGAGCTTTTTGTCTTTTATTTATTATTTATTAGTCTGTACAACACTTTGGTCCATGGTGGTTGTTTTAAAGTGCTTTACAAATAAAGTTGGATTGGATTCAGTGTCCCTGTAACGTCATGGACAGAGGGTCAGACTTCTCATCCACAGTCTACACAGCATTATGGACAATGACTGAGTTAACATGACCTTTGCTGTTACGATTTGGCTGCAGTAGCCTTTATGTCTGAATCACTGGATTAAAGTGAATTGAATTGTGAATTGAATTATGAAATAAACCCCAAAGTCAGTGGCAAAAATATTTCACATACAGTAAATCTTTTTTTAATGATCTTTGTAGGACACTTTTTTGTGTTTTTCTTGTTTTGGACAGTGGCAAGTCACTAATTAGGGTCATTAAAACTGAAACTGCTCAAATTTTCATCTAAGTGTAAAAATATTTATATGTTAATTTCAGCTTTTTTTTATCATTTCTTCTAATTCTAAGGTTGATTGCTGTGTATAACATTTTGATAGCCCCCCTTACACGGCCCCCATTTTGTCTGGTCACAGAAACAAAAATCAAAGACGTAATAAATGAAATTATTAATGGATGAGTTTCCTTTTTTTGGGGCTGCAATGCTAGGTCACTGTCACACTTTCCTTTTGCACATAACCTGAACAGAGCCACTGTAATGTAATCAGTAACACCTGTGCTTCTCCTGCTGAAAACGTGTCAAAATGGCTGCAGTCATATTTTAGTCATGGATTTAGTGGCTTCCTTTTAATACTTAGCTGTAAAACAAACTTTTACCGCAGATCAGAGCCATCAGCTGAGGGAATGGGATTTTTATAAAACTGTGATTGGGAAACATTTATCTTTCTTTTATATCTTTTATATGAATCTGTCTGTGACATGACCCCTGTGGTATTCAGTCTTATCAAAGAGATTAGATCTTGCTGAGAACAGGGTGAATGTGCAGTGTAAGTGACACCAGTAGCAGCTCTCCTCATCTCCCTGGCTCACCTGGCTTGGAAAACTCGTCCAAAGGCTCCTTCTCCAATATCTCTTACATACTGGATATTATTCCGTGGGTACTCGAGGGCAAGTAGCTTTGAATTCAGCAGCAGGGGAACCCTCTGGTACATGGGGTTGGGGTGGAGCCGGTCCAGCAGGAGCTCCGATGGAAGAGCACTCATTGTTGGCGTCTCCATCGCTCTGTGCACAAAAGACAATGAGCCAATGAGTGACAAAAAGAAAGATAAACACAGAGCAGTGCATGTTGTCCCTCTTTTACCTCTTTCGGTTCCTCCACTGCTTCCTCTGTCTGCGGCAGGCAAGAACGCTGATGAGGAGTAAGACCGCAGCTGCAATTGTAGTCAGGACGATGATGATGACGGACATGGAGTAAGCTGGAGATGATGATATGGTAGTGGTGGAAGGGAGTTGAGGAGTCTGGCGAGGGACCGGTGACTCTGGCTTCATCACTGGCAAACAAAGTCAGACAAAGATAAGACCAGGGTGATGTGTTGAGCACAAACTTCTCCAGGAAGGTTACAGGGGTTGGTCCACCTTATTTGTCTGAGCTCTTACACCCTCACTCAGGCACAGCTCTGAGGTCAATTAATCAACTGTATCTGAAACCAGGCTCAAAGAACAAATGGGATCAATCCTTTTTGGTCACGAATGTTAGGGTTGCTAGAACCACCCCAAAGATCATTCAAATCATAACCAATACCAATAACAATATTCCTCTGTCAAACCAAGTCTAACAGCACTGCACACCCTGATATCTACTACTGTTAAAGTTGAATATTTGTCATTGAATACATTGACAAAAAGCATTAACTGTCAAAGATGACAGGTTTTCTTAGTAAATACTGAACATTTCCATTGAGCAATTCCTGGTTCAAAACATGCTTGATAGCTTGGAGTGTGGGCAGAAAAATGAGCCAAACCCTGATCCTAGAAAGCAGTTAACAAGTTAGAAGGTCTGTACCTGATGCTGTGCTTGCCTCCCCACACTGCCGCACTGCACAGTACTCCCAGCGTATGTTGGGATTTGAGGTGTAGCACCAGGGCTTGTCGCTGATTCCTCCTGGGTTCCTGCAATGATTGTCTGCATCCTTCAACTCGGGAATGACATCCACAGACAGACGGTGTTGGTGGGGAATCTACGGACAAGACAGAAAAGTGGTGCAAGTTCAACAAGAGGGATTTTGCTGAATTGTGAAAGCTGCATACGATCAGCAGAAAAGAGGACAGAAGAAATCAAAGTGCTGTCAGGAATCATTGCCTTTTTATTTTCAAAGATCATTTCGTGGCCTTCTGGCTGTTGCTTATTTCTACCACAGATGACATCTGTGAGCCAGCTTCTGTGTCCAGGTGTTTTTGACTAAAACATTTTCTCTTCTGTTAGTCTGGAGGGGGGTAAACAGACCTGAATAAGGGATAAGCGATGTTTGATTAATACATTTGTTGTCCTGGAATGCATGTGGGTTTGAATGAATCATGTTTTTCCTTTACTGAATGCATAAATAAAAAATACTAAAGCTTTCCAAAGCACAATCAATTGCACAACTACAACACCAGGATCTATTCTGGGGTCACAGCTTACCAAGAATAAGATGTAAAAGTTCCGTAATAAAGGGAGTTGCATTTTTCTGCAAACAAGAACGACAATTCAAACAACAAACATGTGGATGTCATCATGTGTCATGAGCTTTAGTCATCGCGAGACCCATGAAGTTATGAGTTCAGCACATGTGTTGCTGAAGCTGAATAAGACAAGCAAGCTGCTCAACCATCAGGTTAAGAGGAATGTTAAAAACAGCAACTAATCATACCAAAGTCATTTTTCCACAGTGATCCATTGACACAAGATTGAATGAGAATAAAAGTCTACCGCCATGTACATTGAGCCCTGCACATGCATGGGTTTAACCCCTCTTTACTATCTCATCGAATGAAAAATGGACCATACAGGACATCTGAGTTCAAAGTGTTTGCAGTCAGCATCACATTGCCTTCTCGTTGAATGGTTCCAAATCGACTTTATCCCAAACATGCTATTATTATCCATACAAGAGGAAATGAAGGCTTTGGTCCTGGCCAGGAACTAAAGAATCATCATCAAAATGATCCCCATCATGTTTAACAACTGAATTACAGTATGTTTGGCCAGAAGACCACATCACAAAATTCCAGCCAATTTATGGAAACAGAACTGTCTACATTCTAATTTCCTGATATCAAAATGTTTTCCTAATCCTGACTTTAAAACACACAATACAGTTCCTCCACGGCAGTAAATGAAGCCCAGTTTACTGCTGCTACATGTTTTATTTTCAAACTGAACATACAGTTATTATAGCATTTATGCATATTCATGATGGCAGATTTACCACTTTTTAAAACCATTATTTCTAACAAAAGCAGTCTTCTCACTTCTATCACTTTAAAATGATTAAAAATTGTTTTTAATGTTTGCTTAAGATTCTTTTTTTGTACCTAGAATCTGATAGTGGCTGGCATGACATTATGAAAATCTCAGTTTTTAATCTTTAATTCATGCATTTGCTGCTTCGATGTGTGCTAAATATGGCAAAAAATTTAATCATTTAGGTTCTAAACATGTGAATTTTGTATTTAATGCAGCATAACCCTTACTCGATGTGTTTGGTACACTGTCTGTGATACAAATAAATGTAATAAACCAAACTAGATTACTATGTAGTAGACTAGAGCCCTGTGCAAATTGATTCAACATGTTAATTTACATAACAATGGAAAAATAACATGGAAATTAAGGCAGATTTCCTAGGAATAGTTTCTTTCTTTCTTCTTTTATGTTGTTGTAGTTTCATGACTTTTTTCAGTCATCCCTTTTTATGTAAATGCACCTGTAGTGATTGTTTACTCTCTGAGACACATGTTTACACTGCAACACATGTGGTTTCACATACACAGGCACACACACAAACAAACACACAGCAATGACTGGGAGGCAACAACTCATGTGTCTTCAGATAAAATATGATATTTGTTGATGGAAACAGACTTGAAAACCTGATATTCATTCTTCCCGTGTTATAAACAATAACAAGAGTCCATGTTATTGTTTATAATGACGATGCATTTTTTCTGATGTTAGAGATCATCACATGTTGGATATAGGCCTCACATTTGTGTTGTTATGTGATGTATAGTGCATTCATTTTTGAGAATCACATCAGAGAAAGTTCCATCAATTTCACTTAGATTTGTGTTTGAGGAACTGTGAAGTACTAAAGTGTGCGTGTGTGCTGGTGATTGAGTATGTGCAGCATATGCGTGTGAAAGCTAATTGCTTCCAGAAGCAGGATGTGACACGACGAGCCCCTCCCACTCTGCTGACCAGGCACACTCTCACACACTCACACACAAACACACACACTCACAAACACACACACACTACACAGGAGAATATCAATAGTTCACCCTAACAGACCACTATGGATTCTCACTCGAATCCATAAAAAACATAAAGGGGCTTTTGGGCCACAGGGTGTGTGTGTGTGTGTGTGTGTGTGTGTGTGCGTGTTGTGTGTACGTTTGTGGGTTTTTGATTTCTGAGGTCAGTAAACTAAAAAATGAAACATGCACAAACAACATGACTTAATGCAGGCTTATATTGACAGTCTTATGCTAATAATAAACATTTTCACCAACACTATATAACAGTTCCCTTGTATATCTTTTAACTTTTCCCGTCATAGGATCCTCAAAATCACCCTCCATTTGGTGATAAAGTGATGAAATCATAGCTTTATGTATAAAGTTCCTCTGTGTTCTATTAACTGTACATGAGTGTATTTTGTATCTACACTGCACATTTTTTAATGTTTTTAAGGTTAGATGGTTTGCATCTGTGAACGGATGTGACACTGTGGCTTTGGGTAGTTATTCGGTCACAGTACCTGTTGGCTCCATGGCTGACAGGGTATCCCAGACCTTGTCGCATTCATGCTTCCTTGGTAGAAACGGCCTCTGTCATTGTAACAAGTTGCTGTTGATTGGATGTAGAAGTGATATGTTATTCTTTTTTTTTTTTTGTACTGATCCTTTTGTTGCTGTGTGTGATTAGCGCCGATGACTGGAAACAAATATAAACGGTATGTGTTGCACTTTTTATACTCACTTGTGACGTGATCTTTCTTGACGTCTGAAATGTAGAAATTACCGGAATTTAAAGCACTTTCAGTTTGGATTATATAGTATGTCGCTTTTTTCTGGAGCACTAAACTGAGTCAATCAGTGATCCCTTACCTACAAATGGAATATGTGTACAGGCATCCGGATCTGTGCCAAGACTTGGTAAGGCCTGACAGTGAGGCAGTAGAGAACTGGGAGAGTGAGAGCCGGTGAAAGAGCTGAAAAGTCCAGGCTGGACTGAACTGCTGCTCTCTAGTAACAACCACTCCTTATGGCAGTACAGATCCTTCACTGCCAGACAGTGTTCTCTGTAGGAAAAGGAGGAAAACACAATTCCTTAAGTCATTCATACTGGGGCAAAAATTAAAGCTAGGATCTGTAATGTGTTCCACAGTGAATTTTTCAGGTGGCACCACAACTGAACATTTGCACTACAAGTATTCTCTCTCACACACATCACATCACTTCCCTGTCGTTTCACTACTGTCTCACACCCAGAGAGGGAACGTAACATTAAAATGTAGGTGATATGAGTTCAGTGCTGCCACACATGGGTGGCAACAGCAGGAACAGCATTAGGTTTATTAGTGTAGACACTGTCAAATGTTTGGAAATGTATGTTATGAGCGAGTAAAGACAATGTGGGCTTTTAGGGGAGCTTTTGGGCCAAGCGCCCCTTCCGTCCTCCATATTTTGAACCATCATGCTCCTGAAGGATTTTGTTTTCACTTTATTTTATTTGTGGAAAACCTTGTCACATCTAAAAAGCCATCAGAAAATAAAGCTGTAGCCCTCACAATGACCAATCATTTAATTCAGACTGTATCGTTTCTCACTTTTAATGGTAGATGAGTATCTTGACTATCAGAAAATAGCAGAGCTGTGGCTAAAGATGGCTGACAAAAACAATAGTCTTGTCCATGAGATCTGTTTCGATGGTGTAGTGTATGAGCTAAATAGATTAAGTGGGCAAACACAGATGTTGGAATATTAGTATAATGGGATTTAATTGACCGCCGCATGTATTGCCACATGGAATATTGAATCAACTCGAGTGTAGCAACAGACACAGCATTCAGTTCTGACATCACTTGACATCATCCCATGCAAAGTGAATGAGAAGTGTTTCAGTTGACGTCTCCACCACACACCGGTGAGTTGGCCTTTACAGACCTCAACATGAAAAGCAGATGTTAGTGAGTGAATCCTGGAAAACGCAGAAGTGCCGTCAACAGCCCTACAAATTTTTCCAAACTTATCAACCATAGGGAAACTCAGAGCACGGAGAAACAGTGCTGTACCTGCAGACCGGTTTAGGTGCAGGTCCTAACCCTGATGGGTTGCAGTCAGGGAAGGAGTAGTGGCAGAGCAGGGAGTGCAGTGCAGGGCCACACAAGGCACTGAGTCCTTCCAGCTCTGCTGACCAGCTCTGAACCAGGTACTCCTGCATATCCTCTGGGTCTGAGAGCGAGGTGTTGAAGAAAACCAACGAATCGTCTCGTAGGATGGTGCGACAGACATCTCCTCGGTAGGCACTGCAGTATCCTGCGACACCTTTGTAGAGTCTGACGGCAGGGGAAATTCACACGTTACTATCCAAACACCTGTCTGACTGATTATTAATTTTGTGGTAAATTTTAGACAGCAGTTTTTTTTTAGACAGCAGCATATTTTTGATTTATATGAGTGGAAAGCCTACATGGTTTTTTTGTCAAGATGTTACAAAAGAGGGTGAAAAAAGGTTAGAAATAAACACAGATTATTTGCCAGTGTTTCACTGCTTTGACTGACAGCAACTTTTGTGAAGGTGTGAGTCAACAAATCCTCTATCACCCAAAATATCTTCTCTAATGTGATGCAGATGCTGATCATGAAACAAGTTGCAGAAGGTTCAAACGGAATGACATCCTGTCTGCCTTTCTCTTGGACTTCCTCACTGTTTCTTGATAAAACAGATCTGTCGTATACGCTCCATAAACCTGCCCGTCTGTGTTATTGACTCCCTCTGTTCCTGTTTGCCTGCTTGTTTTCCATCTTACATCGGTTAGCCTCCCAGCACGATCCTGAGCCACATTTCTTTCTGTCTTCGGTCTCGCATCTTAAGTCGTTCTGCCTGCCTGATGCTCTGACAGTCTTCACTCCACTTTTCCCTGCGAACACCAACAGCTACAAACCCCAGGTGTCGCCTCTCGGGGAGTTTTAGGTGCTGCAGTCGAGTTCAAGTCAAACCACCAGACCTGAGGCTAACCTGTAAATCTATCAACCCCATGTCCTCCTTCCCTACTTTCTCCCTTTCTTTTCTGCTCCCTCTGTTTCAGTGTAAATATGTGGTCCACGTGTGGTCACGAGTTGGCAGGTCTTCCAAGTAAACCTTTTTCCTCCGTGACCAATATCCCTTTCTTCATTTTTACCTCAAGTATTCTCATCAGCCATTCCAAGGCCAACATTTTCTTTTCCCCTCTTTTCTGTCTGTTTTCCCCTCCTTTCTTTCTCTTTTCTGCTCCTCTCCCTCTCTCTCTTTCGCTTTCTAGCCATCGTCCAGATGTGGCTGCAGGGGGCTGAGCAGTGGTTCAGCAAAGTTCAAATTCATCTTGCACCACATGGGTGACTGTGAGAACAATTCCCTCCTGGCGTAGCAAGTTTATCGACGCAGCGTAAATGCACTGCTGTCTTCAGCGGACACAAAGGAAGGAACAACATGTTTGTGTTTTCAGCTCAAGAGGTTTTGGCACCCTTTAAAATACAACATCCGGCTATGTTTTCTGTCTAAATATTATAATTCATGCTGGTTCACTTCGGATTTAACACATAAACTGCATTAAAATGGGATTTGCATGGAAATGTAAATGCAAACGGTAAACAAACTAAGCATAGATCACTTCATGGCACTGGAATTATTTCTCTTACCTCCACTCTATGGGGAAGTGGCAATATCCAGAAGATGTAGGTTGTAGGAGCAGAAACAGGAGGAGATATGTCAGACAGATGGAAGAAGGCAGCAAGGTTAAAATCAGTCTCAGATGGAAGAGAATACCAAGCATGGTGCTTCCCTCACCAAGTCATAGCTAAGATTAGAGGAGACTGAGTGTCAACCAGGTGGAAGGTCAGTGTGTGTCTGCATGTGTGTGTGTGGGTGGCCAGGAAGAGTGTGTGTGTGTGTGTGTGTGTGTGTGTGAGAGTGGGTGAGTGTTTGTTTTCTGAGGTGACTGTGGTGACATGAGGTGTGGGGATGGGCATGGTTGAGAAGAAATAGCCAAATGGCGGGGGGGGGGGCACACACCAAACAGCTGAGGCCACACAAGGCACCACTAAAAAACTGGCAGCTAAAATAACACAAGACAGTAACACACAAAACCAATATATACAGTATAAACAAGTCTTGTGTACATTTTCTCTAATGTGACAGATTTCAGTGTGTCATCACCTGCGACAGTGACTCTTGCCGTTGCTTTGACAGTGTTGGCTCCAGCGCTGTGTCTGTTAGAGGCCAGACAAGTATACAGAGCCGGCTTGTTCACGGTCACTTTGAGGACGGACAGAACCACTTCTCCCACCAAGGTCTCTTCGACGGATGCACCTGAAATCTAACAGAAAAGGAAATATTAACAACAGGGATACATCATCGTCATCATAGCAAAGGAGAAAGTGGACTAAAAGTGGAATTATTTAATCCTTCTATATTTGTCTTGTCAAGTTAATATAGGCAGCATGTTACTGCTTTTCTTGGTATCCAGCACCCATTGAGAAGCATTCAGCGCTTAATTCACTTCATTTATGGTCTCTAACAAAGTACAGCTGGAAGCGTAATAGCACCAGGCAGACACGAGGCAATCTGAAATGTTATTCAGATGCACAGAAACACATGAAAAATATGATATTTAGAACATGGAGCTAAAATTTTAAATTAGAAGACATTAGGAAATTAGGGGAAAAAAAACTTAACAGACATAGATGATAATAATACTACAACTTATAATGACTTCCACTATGAATATGTGAAGAATTGCCTCATAATGTCATGTTAGGTTCACATTACATGTTGCATGTGTGATGAAATGATAAAATTACATGCATGTGCTAAATAAGTATTATTAAAATCTATAAATTATTTAAATTAGCATTTGTTTGTTTATAGGTTCTGTATTCACACTCACACATACTGTATATATATATATATATAGAAATGATATACTGCATGTGAGAGAGTGATGTGAAACATGCGAGACGTGTATAATTGAAGTTGTGTCTGACAGCGTTTTTTTTAACGATGAGCTCTTCGCCGCCCTGCTCAATTTAATCACCTCAACAAGCTGCCAAAAAAATGCAACTCCCACAGTCATTTTCCAATCAGCACACACACACACACACACACACACACACACACAAACAAACACAAACGTCTATTTACAAGCATTTTGGGCCTGTAATCACATTGTACCTAGCACCAAAGACTATTAATACCCAGACGTTATTTGGTGTATGTCTGTGTTCAGTGGCACACATAAAACTGCTGTGCAGGAAAAAACATGCTGTTTAACATTTTTTAAAGGTGGTCCTGAACGTAACTTCCATAATTTAGCTGATCAAAGTCACCACAAAATTTGAAACATTTTAAATGTACCACATTAAAATCTAAACAGACCATTAGTCTTCTTCCACCTCATGAGCTCTACTGTATCTGTTGCTGTTTTCCAGGAAGTGGAGGGACACAGTCAGAGACACGTGGTCCTGTTGTTTTATGTCAGTTTCTTGCTGTTCTTGCTGTTTAAAGTTGAAGCGGTTGTATGTGGTTACAGCCTCAAGGGTGATTAAACCAAAGCATCACTTTGACTCACATGTTAAACATAATCTTAAGTTTATTATTATGCCGCCACATGTTTTACAATGTCTGGACTGTAGCGTGAAGTGGTCCTCAATATAACCAACAGACAATTTAGAGTTTTACCCTTTACTTTTAATGCTGTGTGTCATGACATCAATCAGCAGGTGCCTTTAGACTGTACATCTCTGTGTTTATTCAGCTCCTACTGAATCTGTAACACTGTGATAAACCCAGTGGAACCACCTTACATGGCTGTGCCTTTTGAACACTGAGTAATTTAAACACATTAAAACATTGACTTGGTGATTGTTGTTCTTTGACAACACCTGCTCATTTACAGTAAAAAAAAAAAAAACTATCTCCCCAATTAAGACTGATAATGCTGAGCATTGTTGGTTAAATGGAAAGCAATCTCTTCAATCTCCTGTCAACATAATGAGAATTCCTTTGCCATTTATAACGCTGATATCGCAGCCAATAGTTAAGTATGTGTGTGGGAGGGACAGAAAGACAGCAGAGGGTGAGGGGAGACGTTGGGTGATCTCTTGGCTGCTTGTCCTGCTGCCCGGGTTTAGTTGTTTGCACTTGTCCGTGCACATTACTACAGCAGATGAACACTACATCAACAACACCACTGGTATCAATAACAGGAAGAGCATCGCTCAAGATAAGCTACGACAAAGAGGAACTTGTGTAATTTCAGCATTAAGCAATAAGTCCACAATATTCGTGTCGAGTTTTATTCTGTGGCGCGCTTCGGTTTAGCTTAACCTCAGTTAGTGACTGGAGATTCCATAAATTTAACTTGGTTGCATTCTTGCATTCCTTGTTATAAACTCCATTATTGCCCCAGCGTTCCAATTATACAAGGCTTTGTGGCTGACAATGTGTCACAATGTCTGTTATGTGATTAAACTTCGCTGATATTGGCTGAGAAGGTTGAGATTTGAGCCAAACTATGCCACTGTAGAGGAGATAAGATCACAGGAATTCATCACGGTTCACTGATGGATGGATGGATCTGATGGGGGAATGATTTCCCCGAGCAATGTCCCAAAATGTTATCATCAGGATTTTTTATCACTCATAGAGTGATTCTTGGGAACCGTCAGGATGTGCGGTAAAATTGCTGGCAGAGCCTAAAATAACCTCACTGATCTGCACAAGGTGAGGTCAGTGAAAAAAGCCCGACTGGTCCTGGCAGATCCGGAAAACCCTGTGCATGAAGAGTTCAGGTTGCTTCCTTTCGGACGCAGATGTCTGCTTTCTAGATGCAGGACTAACAGACTAAAAAAATACATTTGTCCCTGCTGCGATTTTTAAATGACCTATCGTGACCTGATGTGTTTGTTATCTTGTCATACATGGTTGTTTATGCTGGCTGTGAAACTTATTGCCCCTAAGGGATGGAAAAAGTTTATTGAAACTTCTTTTGGAAATCAATGTTGATATTTGAGCAGAATTAAAATCAGCCCAAATCATCAGCCGACAAGAGGATTTGCCTTTAATAATCTGTAGGTTAAACCTTAAAACTACTGTCTGCAGTTGGTTTCATGGGACGAATTGCTCTTCACCACCAATAAATTGTTTGGATAAATGAGGAAAATAAATCTGAAGCTCTCACAACATAGTTATTGATTCACACTAATGTATTGTACTCACTGACCTGCCTACCGGCCCAATTAATTATGATAATGTTTAGTGGGTTTTTGTGTGTTTGTTTGTTTTAATAATGATTCAGACACAATGTATAAAGTGACAGACTTCAGTCCTTTAAGTCCTTGAGGTCATCGCCACACTCTCTCCTCCACTCGGCTTTGAGCAGGTGTCAGACAGAGCGTTCCATGGGTTTGCACAGTAAACACTGATATGGCTTGGGTTTCCACCACAGTGTGTGTGTGTGTGAGTGTGTGCTGGAAGGTGATATTTGTAAATTCCATGTAGAAGAAGAACACCTCACAAAAAGAAGACAAACTTTGTCTGAGAGAAGGCTGCACGGAAAAACGCTGCCACTAACACTGAAAGTAAGGGATGATTTAATGTTAACCAGTGGACAGACTGCAGTTCCAGTCTGTCCAGCTCCACCCTGTAAAAGCCCGACCAGTAGACTTGGTACAACCCAATGGATTCTGGTTTTCTTCTCAAAGTTTGACAATGAAAATGTGAATAACTGTGTGATGTACTGAATTGTGGAAATGGGGCTTAACTTGCAGGCTTTTCCAGATTCCTACCACACCATATTTCTTTTCAATATTTTTACCCAGACAACTGTACTTATTAATGGCTGCCCCAATGTAAAGAGAATTTCAGTGAATAAAATTAAAACATATTTAACTGAACACACACTTTAAAACAAAAGTAAAAAACTTACAGTGTTCCCGTTTTCCAGCCAGGTGATGGTGGGGATCGGATTACCCGTGGCGTTACAATCAAGGGTAATCTGGCTACCATACGCTACTCTCTTCTCTTTTGGGACACGGAGAATTCGAGCTGGAGCTGGAGACAAACACAAATTGCACAGTGATACAGATGCATACTGTCATTCTGCAGCCAAACGGTAATATAATGCTGCTGTTTTTAAACAGTTTGTTAAAGTAAGTGATTAAAAGACATACCCTGTACTTCTATAGTGACAGGTTTTGAAAAGGCCAAACCAAAGCTGTTCCTGGCCACGCAGCGATACTGTCCCGCGTCCTCCTTCTGTATGTTATGAATCTTCAACGCACCATAGTCGAGAATGGTTACACGCTCACTGATCTGGCAGAGAAGATTGAATAAAGTGGCACAGCAGTTAACGTTAACAATATGTTTGGTTAATATCTACCAAACCAACCCTTAGCAATGTCAAGTTGGGGCGCAAACCTTGATCAGCTCGTCATCCTTGAGCCAGGTGACATCAGGTTTGGGATTACCGAGGGTCACACAGGGCAAAACCGCTTTGGAGTCCACCAGAAGGGTAACATTGTTGGGATGACGTTTGATCTGTGGTTCTGATGTACAGACAGACATGACGAGTCACTGCCGACACTGAGATTTTGTGTTTCTTGTTTGAATCGTTGGCTGGACTGAGGATAAAATCTGAACTGGACTTTAGGCTTACAGCTTTGAAAGAAAACAGACTCACTCATTTTAAGCTGCAGAGCTCCACAGCTCTTGGCCGCCTCTCCAATCCCATTATTGGCAATGCAGCAGTATTCTCCATTGTCTGACTCTCTTACACGAGGAATGATAAGCATCTGTCCTTGCTCCCTGGTAATGTAACGGGGATCATAGTACCTGGAGAGACAGACAGAAAAAAGAGAAGTAGGAAAGAGATGGAACCATAGTGTTTCACTGTATTTGACATGTTAATTGTCTTTAGACAAGATAAAGAATTCACTTATTTTGAATGTGTTCTTACATAGGTCACCAATGGTGTTCAGGCAACATAAAAACGCAAAAAGTTCTCCTAACACCAGTTTTTGAACACTATATTTTGGTTTTAACTTACATAACTGGTTGGTTATTTTTGGTCCAGGTGATGTCGGCAGGTGGACGTGACTCCACTTCGCAAATGAAGGTGGCATTGTGGTCCAGCAGAACGTCCACCGTCTCTAATGGGGTGACGATACGAGGAGCTGGACAGGAAACACAGAAGAAAACATGAAAACAAACTCAACTAAACACGAAATGAATGACATTTTCTTTTGGAGAAGTTGACGTATAGGGGGGAAAAAAGGGCGTGTTGTTATTTATATTTTAATAAGTGACAGTGTTATTCAGAGAAAACAGCTGAATCTTATCAGCTACATGGCATTCCTGGCATTCTTATTTTAGAAACACACTCATCTGTTTCAGTCCAACATTCCAGCTCTGTTGACAAATAAGAGGTCACCGTTTTGACCAGTAGTGCAAAAAAAAGGAAGTCATGTGTCTCGAGCATTGAGAGGCTTTCAACTTTATCTCAAATTGAACTTGAGGTTACACTGTAGCTCTGTTTTTTTATTCGAGGAAAAGTTGAAGGAGTGACAACATTTTAATCCAGGGTTCAAGGACAGGCTCCGTCACAGGCACACACACATACACTGCTGAAGATCTGATTTCAACAGATGGTCTTTGTTAAAAGGAAAGGTGGGGGTCAGTTCTGAGTATACTGGTAAAGTAATATCCAAGTCATAAACCACCTGTTATTATAAACCTGGTGAATTTAGAGTTGAGATGTGATCAGTGTTTCTTGTAACCTGTAATCTTTCATCATGAAAGCGGAAAAAAATATGGATCAAGACAAGGGTAAAAATAAAAGCAACTAAATAGGATAGTCTGACATTTATTTACTTTTTTACTGTGAATACTAAGGATTAGAAAATGATAAAAGGATGGCAGATGGTGGGGGAACAGTGCAGGGATAAGACATATTGTATGTGGATCCAGATCAGAGACATCAGGGTTGCTTTGTACTTTGTATGAACTATATAAAAGGAGGGAGAAGCGAAAACAGGAAAGAGATGAGGATACAAAGAACAGAGGAAGAGAGAGAGAGAGAATGAGGAGAATAGTAAAATAAGACAAAAAAAGAAGAGCTTAGAGGAAAGAAAATAGGGTTTGGAGGAGGCTTGTTTTGTCTTTTGTGAAACAAATATTTCATAATAATTTAACTGGAAAAGTAGCCCACATTCCCCGCAGGCAACACAAGGTCACAGCTTAACTCATACATGCACTGAACACTGGACGTTGGTCTTTTCTGCAGGGGTTGAATATGAATGACTTCAATAACAGATGCTGGGCATATTCTGGACGCTTTTCATAGTCAGAGTGGCTTGGACCCATGTGAAAATACAGAAAAGTTAGTGAATTCATTTATCAACCCTCAAGGTTATGTCATGTTCAGTACATTTTCCTTGTGTTGTGTACACATCTGTGGCATCTGTGAATGGGAAAAGAAAAATAACCAGATGTCATTTTCTTGTTATACTGTATGGTGATGAGAAGAAAGGTAATCACTGACAAACTGGCACAACATCAAACCTTTGTCCTAATTACAGAAATATTATTAATAATATAAGCCTACTTCATTAATAATGGCCATGAATACCATCTGAATTTCTATTTTTACACACTGTAGTGGCATTTTGTGACTGATTGTGATGTCATACGTAAGAATTAAAATTTTAAGCCTTGAGATTTGCAATTTGACCAGTGCCACGCTTACATTTTGCAAGTGGAAGTTCACAGCAGTCACCAGGTTCCATTTTCCTCTAAATGGGTACGTAAACCAAATCATCACCATGTTCTACTGGAGAAGATCTGGAACAAGCCATTGAGAGCATTCACTCGTCAGGAAAATGTTGACTGTCTGTAAATCTAGTTGGAAGTAGAAGCTCATTTTCCCATAGATTTCCACTCACTCACTCATTTTCTACCGCTTTATCCACTAGGGGTCGCGGGGGGTTCTGGTGCCTATCTCCAGCTAACATAGGGCGAGAGGCAGGGTACACCCTGGACAGGTCGCCAGTCCATCACAGGGCCACATAGAGACAGACAACCATTCACTCTCACATTCATACCTACGGGCAATTTAGAGTGTCCAATTAACCTAATCCCCAAATCTGCATGTTTTTGGACTGTGGGAGGAAGCCGGAGTACCCGGTGAGAACCCACGCACCACGGGGAGAACATGCAAACTCCTTGCAGAAGGCCCCTTGTTCCAACCAGGTTGTGAACCCGGGACCTCTTGCTGCAAATGCAAGAGTGCTAACCACTACCCATAGATTTCCATTCAAACTGAATTCTTTTTCCCCTTGGTCAACATTGGCTGTTAGCCGAAAACACCACAGTCCAGTACGGAGCTGCTTTAGAATTGCGTTTGGCCCATTGTTTCAGCCATATGATTCATTTGAAGCTAATGCCTCACTGGATTTGACTGTGACTTATTATTTTTAGCATTTATTTATTTTTATTTTATTTCTTTACTGAAAGCAACGAGCCATGCAGTGCCACTGAGGCCTTCAGAAGAAGCAGTGGTCACATCTGGACTTTGCTGTACGTACTGTATGTACTTGGTCCAAACCAACTGCCTCTACTTATCAATCCCTTTCTTTATTTTTAGTGTTGGTGTGTTTTCAGCTCCAGCTGTTGCCTATAAAGTTGTTGATCAATGGGCAGAATGTATGAAAACTGTTCCTTGCTTGTTTGCTGCAGTCTAGTTTTAGACCTTATAAAACTACAGCCAATGGAATGGCCATATGGCCATGTATATTCAAGCCATTGTCACTGTGGTCACTAACTGACCACTAAATAAAACATTCCCCCTTTGATTTTAACTACTTGTTCTCTGTTCTTTTCATTTCCAGTGTCTTTTTCTGTGTCCATCTATCCAAACACTATTAAATATGTCTATTTAGTGCCTATAACTTCAAAAAGTTCGCTTGTTTTATGTTTTGATTTAAGTTTTTTTTTTTAATACTTGGGAGTCACATGGTAAATATTGTTATTTCCCTTTACTCTTTTCGCCCCCTCTTCTCCTTGATGTTGTAAATCAGACCAAACTTTCAGCATGGGCAAACAAGGACAACCACAAAAATCCTACTGTTTCTGTATCAGGTCAAAGGTCAGATGCCTGCAACTACTCAGCGACTGTTTACAGTATAATGGTTTAAAAGTGCAACATTAAAACAAAACCTTTAATCTGTCACTTAATAGTGTAGAAAATAAATATGCGGGATTTAAACGTTTGCCTTCAGTAGGTTGTGATAAGTCACAGTCAACATCCTCTTTACCTGCATATAACCAATTTAAATGCAAGTAAATATGGTGAATAAATTCCAGCTCAGTCCAGCAGAATCCATGAGAATTAGTCTTTTGTGTCATCCATCTGAACTCACCCATGCCTTAAAATCTCAAATAAAGCCAATAATGAAAATACAATGGCACTAACTTTTACTCTAACTTGGTTCAATATTGCTCAGTTTTGTTCATTATTAGACTCGATTTCTTCTTGTTGGTATCGTCAGTATATTACAGTTCAGTCTGACTAATGATTCAGAGTAGTAAAAAAAATGTCCAGAAATACACGTGAACAAGAGCCATCCATGAAACGAAAGGAGATGTGAAAGGTTTTTAAGAAATGCGGCTGACTTTTTTATGGCACAGCCCATGGCCTAGTGGAAAAGGAACTTGGCTTATAACCAGAGGGTTGCCAGTTCAGATTCCCACAGGTCAATTGCTGGGTTACCTCTGAGCAAAGCACTCCCCCTTGGATGCTCTAAATTGACCCCAGACATTGGGGGGGGGGGGGGCGCATTCCACATTCTACTAGTATCAGTCCAAGGCCTGTTGCATCCAAAATGAACTTTGGTGTAAAAAACCTCCAAATATGCGGAAAAATAACTGACTTATTTATTCTTACTATATCACCATTTTATGAGCAATACTGGCCAAACTGTGATTTTAATTTCTGAAATAGCTTGACATGGTTTAAAGGGTCTTATATTACTGTATTGGACTGATATCGGTATCAGTGGATACTCGAGTATGTGATATCGGTATTAGTATCAGACAAAAGTGGTATTGTGCCATCTCTAGAATATGTGGAAAAGTATTATGATGCAATGATCACTGATAATGGATTTTCATGTACGTAAAATTCCAATGAACTATCTATCTATCTATCTATCTATCTATCTATCTATCTATCTATCTATCTATCTATCTATCTATCTATCTATCTATCTATCTATCTATCTACCTTTCTGTATCACTAAGCATCACTAATGGTCACTTTTGTTAAAAAGAAAAACTCTATTGTCCACTAAATTTTTTTTAATTGGACACTAAAAATGTTTCTAATTTTATGCTGTGTGCTTAATTTACTGCCGACAAGCGATTGGTGCCACCCGCATTTGTTTCAGCTTTGGCGTCAGTGTCGCAAAGCACAGGTCGTCTGCCAAACCCAGCTCTGCCCATGCGGCTCCGCACTGAGGCAGAGTGTGACAGCATCTCCACCACCTGTTTTTTTTCCCTGAGCCAGCAAAGTGTATTGTATATCTGTTCTTATAAAACATGTATTATATGCCTGCCATCCTGCTCTGCGGGCCTGTGTGGATGTGGTGCCAATCTCATATGTCCGGACTGAATGTGCTGTCAAAGATCATATTCAGTGTATCTCCACTCACTTTACAGATGTCAATGGCAGCGTTTCATGTCGATTCAAACCTCTGAGTTCTGTGATTTGAAAAATACACATTCCAAGACAAAAGACCAGCAGTTGGATGGAATATGTGGTTGCTGACCACCTCTCCATGTGGCCCAGAGCAGATGTACAGTGAGAGGGAAGGATATGAATTGAGTCACATTTACACAACGTGGGTCTATAAACACTTTCTCCATATCCACGCAGGGCGTCGTGGAAAACAGGTGATGTCTTTACCACACGTGTGTGAAACTTAGCCTGTACTAGAAATGTCTCTGCACAGAGTGAGACACAGACAAAATTAAAACGTATGTTCTCCATATTTCTTTTATTTTGACTCATCAGTTCCAGGTTTATCATATTTACTGACACATGAGCACAATCATGCAAAAGGCCTATGTCCTAAATTGTAAAACATTTTACGCACTTGTACATTTATCTCAATGAAAGACAGTATCCAGAGGTTATACTGGTTTTTAGATGTACTTTCATCACTGCTGACAGACTATGTGGAAGAAAACACACACTCAAAATCTCAGTGAGTGGCAGAGTGAAAAAACAGCTCACTCACCTCTCTGTAAACTGTAGCTTGAAGTGACCAGAACCAGCAGAAAAGTGATCTTTATGACTGAAGTGGCTTCCACAGGCCCCATGTTGCCTCAAAGCGGTGCGACTGGTGCACAGTATCACCGGACGTCAGTGGTCAGATTCCCATGGCAGGTAACGAGACCTTCTTGTTGATTCACTCTGCTGCGTTTCTTCACTGTGTGCGTCTGCGTGCGTCTCAGCCAGGGACAGCCATGAGCTCTGTGCTCAACACGGACCGGCTCACTCACTGTGTGACTGTGTGAGTGTGTTCACTTTATGATGGACAGTGACAGCTGCTTGCTGTCCCCATGTACATTCACCCAGGTTTTATACACACCAAGCCCCAAAGGCTCCAATGCCAAACAGGCATTTACACTATTCAAATGCACTGTCACTTCACTGTTTATTCCATAAACATCAGGACAAAATAATATTATATTCAATATTCAGCTTTTTATTGTCATATCAGGTAAGATAAATCACATTTGTGAAACAACAAATGAACAAAAAAGATTGAAGACACAGTAACAGACATTCACTTGTATCACACTGCATTATAAATACTCAAGTCTGTCATTTGTCAGTGTGTACAGTCTGTTTTACAGAGTGTAAAACACTGTATGCCCAGTATGTGATAAAATCACCCGTTCAAAATGTATAGCCAGATTGTCAGAATAGATTACCAGTCACATTCTATACAAATGCAGTGGCTCACAATGAACTGCATGTATCTTTAATTTCAGACAGTAACAGTAAATGCACAGGATGACAGGTCAGAGACAGAGAGACAGACAGAGAGAGACAGACAGAGAGAGTCCAGGAGGCAGCCTTTTGTGTCCACCTGTCGCCTGCTCGCCTGTACGTCCTGTTTTATTTTAGGAAAGGAATGGCATTTCAGATGATTTGCTCCTTATCCATTCTGCTTTGGATGGAGTCGGCTATTGTTGTTAACCTGCCACAATCGTACATAATTTTTATCACTTGTGATAGTGAGGTTGAGCGGTGATGGGAGGTGTTGTCCTGTCATGGGACACTCGGAGCTGGCAGACTGTTATTCTGGCCCAGTTTTCATCTTTAACCACTCGTGTGCACTTTTACAGTACAAACTCACAGTATATACTTTATATGTTACACATAGGGCAGCCAAGCTACAGTGTATGAATTTACCTGTTTCCAACACTAGATGGTGCTCTCTTTCCAACACACTTGCATGGTGAAGTAATAACAATAATAATCTTCTGTATATATATATATTCTGTATAATATTCTCTCTCTGTATATATATATATATATATATATATATTCCCTGTACAATTATTTCTCAATCACTTTATTGGAACACATCCTGAATATATGGAGAAACACATAACATATATTGAAAATAACATATTTTTCAGAAAAAACAAACAACAAAAATGCTTCTATGATATCAAATATTTAGTGTGACCTATATTTACACTGTCTATTATACCTGGTTTACTCAAGACATGTTTGAGCATTACATACACATGTTGCACAAGTTAAACTCATTGGCAGGTTGATCATATAGTATAAGACTGACTTTTAGTCACAGCTTTTCAATCTAAATTGACATAAAAACAACAAAGCTGGTGGCCTAAGACATGATATATATACCTGAATCACACCCATGAAGAAAGAAAAATGAATGAAAAACTTAAAAGTAGACAGAAAAGCTATAGCTACTACTCTAACAGTGACTAATCACTGACTCACCATTGCAACATTCTTCCTGATTCCTTCGTCCTGATACTCTGACTCCCTCTTCTGCCTCAGAATTGAATTGCACCTCAGTGAGACTCGACACTGAATCTGTGAAGAAAACATTGTCGTGAAGTGTTTGCATTGCACGTGTCCAGTTTACAAAGTTGCATAATTCATATTATTTGATAAGAGTTTAACAAAACAAGGTAACATGTGACACGGTGACATTAAAATCCAATCCAGAACTTTCAGTGTCATGTCACTTTCTTTAACTCTGTGCCTGCTTTGTCACTAATTATATTCTTTCACACCCTGCTTCATCACACACGCACCTTTCCGGTCACCTGATTTGCCCACACCCTCCTCCTCACCTGCCCTTCATTAACCCGTTAGCTCCCATACTTAAATTCGAACTGATTCTCCCTAACAAAGCAAGGGACACGCTGCATTTTTATTTGCCTTTTTTTTTTTGGCAGAAAAATGCACATACATGGTGATAAATTGTGCATTTTATGGGATTGTGCACAGGCATTGTAATGTTTAATGTCTGCCAGGGGAAAATTGATGCCTTTTCTATAACATTTGCCAAGATGTATGAACTTAGGGAGGTACGTATAAGCCAGGACATTGATAAAAAGCATCTTGGAGCTATAAACTAACAGAAAATAAGACAAATTTGGGGCTTTTTTTTTTTGCCATTTCTAAGTCTACCAACTCCTTATTGGGGATAATTCTGATCAGTTTCAAACATTGTGGTTCCATGGTGGTTTGATGACGTTTGGTGTTAAATGACCAGCCTTTAAATGTCGTACCAAACATGACGTGTCTGACAAGCATTTGATTTCGAGCATATAAACTAGCAGCTGTAATCTACCATGTCCATCTATGAACTGTGACTATTCGGTTAAATTGAATTTTATCGTGGTACTTTATACAGTATGATTTAGTGGTAGTATAAAGTAGTGGTATTTCAGTAACAATAATGTTTCACCTCAGTGGATTTCTGCTCTCCCACTTCTCTGTCTTTCTTTTTGCTTATTCTCTCACTCTTCACACACACACACACGAGGTGAGCAGGCCAGTCATATCTGGTGTCAGTCAGCTCCTCCCTCTCCATGCTGTCTCAACGTGTCCTGCAATAATTAACCAGCTGCTGTGAGTTCACCTCCTCACACACACACACACACACGCACGCACACACACACACACAAACTCACTACCGCAGTCTGGACTGAACACACACAAACACACCTACACACTCACACACATACACACCAGGCACAAAACCTCAAACATGGAGTGAACCAACTTTATTTGTTAGAAGAATCATGAGGAGACGGGCTGGTCAGGTAGGACTAAATATGATCACTCATCTTTTTACTTTATGGTTTTGGTTTGTCCAAGTGTGTGATTGAACTGAAACTAAAAGCAGAACAAATGGAACTAGTGCCAAGTCAATGAAAATGTTTGTATTCATGAACACAAAATTTGCCAAGATATTTCAAAATACTTTTGATTGAAGAATAAGTGACTAGTTTTCTTTATGTTCCTGGGTAGCATACTGTACTTAGGACTAGAATTACTGTACTTACATAGTCATAACCTAAAATACAGTATCGTATTTTCACAGTTTGACAAAAGTTGTATGTCTGTTACTCACAATAAAATTACAGCAAAACATGAGTTTTATTAAACTGAGGCAGATCTCAGAAATAATCCGGAAACAGAGGGACAGAATTACACAAGCAGGTCAAACCTGTGCATGTAAGTGACAGGGAGCAAGTGTCGCGTACTGGGTCAGTAAAGAACGACAGAAGGGAGTGAGTGAAGCTGACGAGAAAGAAAAAGAAAAAAGGGGGAAGTGGCAATAAATAAGGCAAAGTGAGAAATAGGGTGTGTCCTTGTGTACCTTGGCTTTTTTCCCTCTGGCTAAGATTTTCTGGCTCACAATTGACCGTAAAGCTTGAATATCACTGTCTACATACAGTACACAAGTGTCACAAGTATCACATGTACCCCCATCCACCCTATACAAGAAAAAATAACAAGAAAATCAAATAAATTAAGTGAGGGTGTAGTAGAAACCTATAGAGGCTTCTATACCTGCAATAATATACTATACAAGTCTAAAATAATGGACTAAAATATAAAATTGTTTTTTAAAAATAAACGGGAATACAAGCTGTGATTAAATGTCATAAATATTGTATGGAATCCAAAAAAATATATTTTTTTTATATCAGACCATTTTTTAGTTTTATTGCACACAGAAAAGACACCAAAGAATAGAAAAAAAATTTAATTCCACGAGATCACATGACTTTGAGATGTTTTCCATAATGGAGCGTGAAGATTCATTGCTTGTTTTAGTTGAATAATTATGAACACGTGTTAAAATAATGTTTAAAAGCATGTGGCAATTAAACAAAAGGACAGATGTGAAACATACTGTATCAGTAATTGTAATTTAACAAGTCTGTAAACCGTCTGCAGCAACAACGAAAAAATAAAACGCATATCACAATATGTTATGTGTATAGAATAAACTATAATGAAACATGTTCACTCTCTCAGATTTTCAAACGTTCCGCAGCCTGTTCTCTCCAAGAATTTGTCATAAATCAAAGTTACCCTAACATAAAAAACATGTTGATGAAGATTAATTTAATTATAGTCACATATCCTATTACCTGCAAATAACAAGAATTTAGACTTTTAATGTTTGTTTGAAATGGTTGTGCACAATTGCCAAGATCATGATCCAGTTCCCCGATGAGACATACTTATTTTCCTAATCCTCCATGTGTTCTGTATGTGACACCATCCATTTTTCATTCTTTCAAGCTCAGCTTTTATCCGGCCCTGCCATCAGCTCAGCTGCTTTCCTTCTCTAATGTTTCCACTTCTCTCAGAAGCAGCTGGCAGCGCCGCAGGAAAACTTTAACACCTCGGTTAACTTAACTTCGAGTTAAGACGACTGCAGCCACCAACAGCTGTGCTTCTGAACCCTCACAGAAAACTGACGGTCATGTCGACCGTTGATCGGTACTTCTCTTTTACTGTATAGTTCGCCTTTTGTTGTTTACTTTTGGGTGTGATTTATAAATCACACACACACACACACAGGGCTGTGATGTATTTGCTGCAGGGGTCAGAAACAGCAACATGTTGAGGCTTGAAAAGCACAAGGTGAATTTCTTGTGCTGGTTAGTCAAGTCAGACGCAGGAGGAAAAAGACATGGTATAATGAAAGCAACAAAATCTGTATTTATTCTGACACCATAGGAGCCTTTTTAAAATTACACCTGTAGAGCTGGGAGAAATATATATGTGCAACCAGATCAACAAATGAGAAAATATGCACTTTGAGATTATTCATTTATTTATATAATTATTTTGTTGAATAAATCTAAAAGGCAAAATTACTTGGCAACCCTATCTGTGTTACCCAAGCCAGTCTCTGTATTTGACTGCCTTAGTGACCATAAATGTTCATCACTAGCCTTGTTGTGTTTAAAAATAAATCACAATGTGTTCAATGATGTATTTAACATGTTATAAGCAATTTCTAAACCATTTTACCTGTTCGTCACACGCGCGTGAACATATCAGAAACTATGACGTGTGTTTTTGATGGTCACATGTGTCGTGGCGTGCTGATTCATCATTTCGCGTGTGGTGAGTTCACTTGCACACACATTGTCGATTCTGGATATGCAGCAGTGCAGTTTCACTGGTGCTTTTGTGTTAAAAGACCAGGGCAGCGATGTTAGATTTTCACAAATAATGAGGCATTTAGCTAGAAAAAAAGCATGTGTAAAAATGTGGATTGTACCTTTAAATGCTGATTATTATTTTTCTGGTTTTGTCCCTTTGTGTGAGACTGAGCTGTCAGTCAGAACAGGGAGTGGATGAATACCTGAGATATTTCTTCCAAAGAGCAAACAGGCTGAGACACAGAGAGAGAGAGAGAGATGGAGGGAGTGAAAGAGAGGACACACTGCTGCTGCTGCTGCTGCTGCTGCTGCTGCTGCTGCTGCTGCTGCTGCTGTCACACTGATGTGTCATTACGTACAATAATCCAGCAGGAGTCAAGGAAAGAGAGGATGAAAACGCAAAAGAGAGAAAGAGAGAGGGAGAGAAAAGCCACGTGGAAACTCCAACCATCTCTGCCTCAACAACAGACTCGGGCTCTAGTGTTTCTGACTGACGAATAAACAAATGGCCGGGTCCACACACTGTCATCACTGGTTACTGGGTGGAGCACTGTTATTAAATCTCTTGGAGGCAAAAAAAGAAAAGAAAAAAGAAAGTGAGAGAGTAAAGGCATGGCTAGAGAGAGAGAGAGAGAGGGATAAATATAACAGAAACTTCAGAGAAAGAGAGGGAGAGACTGGAAAGAGATATTTAAAGCACAGACAGAAGAAAGAGACACAGAATCAGCCATAGAGCTCTAATTCACCATGTTACTGAAGGTAGGACTCTTTTTACATTTGCAACATCCCGGTCAAGGGTCTATTATTATTTTTTTAACGCTTCCACGTGATTCCTCAGCTGCATAATCTCGGGCTCCAGGCTGAAGAATAACCATGTTTACTTTGGATTTCTGCGTCTGCACAATGAGATTGATGAAGTCAGTCGCTGTTTGCTTGTCCTGTCTGCAGTAGCTGATGAAAACAGAGATGAATGAAGCAGCTCTGCTCCCAGTGATCCGGGCAGGAGATGAAAGGACACTGTCCAGGTGAGTTGCTTTAAAAACGTAGTCAGGAAAAGGTACCACCTGCAAAATCACAGGTGAAAGGAAAGGAAATATTAAATGAATTTATTCAAAATGTAAATCATAAAATCCAACGGTTGGCCTTGAGGAGGGTTTAGATTACTTAAAGAGGCCATTCAGTGGAAAATCAAATTTCTGATGTTTTTTTTTGGTGTGTCCCCGTGTCCTTCCTGTGTCTAAACATGACTGAAGTGTCACAGTAAACACGTCAGCCACTTCTGAGAAAGAAGGGCTTCTCTGTTTACCCGCGCTCGAGCAAAAAGTCGAGGTTAGTTACGTAACGAGCGCATTTACTGTGCAACGAACCCTCAACATTGAACATTCAACCTGAAGAAGAAGAAGCACCGCGGAGGAGTCAGTCAGCTGGTAGCTGGCCAATCACAAGAGACTCAGTGTTGTGGGGGGGCGGGCATTAGCTCAGAAACAGAGTGCCTGTTCAGAGGCTGGCAGAGAGCAGCAATAAACTGGCTTAATCTGTAGAGATTATGAGGTTTTTGATCATATTATTATTATTATTATTTAATTTATCTAAGTAGACATCAGTAATCTTGATTTTTGGTTCAGAAAAGACCATTCTATGTGACCTTTAATTTATGTTGTTGGACAAGTTTACCAGGAATGACTGTTCTTTTTTAAAGCTCCAGTGTGTAACTTCTGTCTCGGTGTCACAACCGTCCTCGGGCTTAGATGAGCCTGCTGAGCTCTGTGAAAGGACGACTCTGTGGCCGTAATCCAACCGCTCTCTTTCAGTGCTTCACTACCTCGCACAAGTTTCAGAGAAGCGGGGTGAATTCCTCTTTTTTTTTTTTTTATTGTAAAGCACTTTGAAATACTTTGATGTTGAAACGTGCTATGTAAATAAAATTGCCTTGCCTTGCCTTAACCTGAAGTTGTCCTTCAACATTGGTTTCACCTCTCTTATTGTTTAAAGCTAAGGTTTGCCGCTCTCTCACTTCACCACCATAGCTGTTATGCATCACTCTGTGTCTCCATGGACACGAAAACAAAACGCTGCTATAGTGAGGAACACAAGGGGGAGAAACATGTGCAGCTGACAGACTTAAAAGTTTAAAAGTTACACACTACAGCTTTTTGTTTGCCTTTTATGAGTGTTTTACCTGAAAGTACCTGAAAATGGTCTGGTCCCAGGCTCTGTTCAGCTTTAAGGGGGAAAACACATTTTGCTCTTTTATTTCTATTCACAGTTTTGTATGTGTTTGTGTGTCACTTATTGCTTGTGTGTTGATTTTAGAGCAGAGTTTCTCTCACTGCTGAACACCTACAACTGCTTCCTAAAGGACCAGACTCAGCTGCACCTCAGTTTCTTTCAGGTAGCCTCTAATAATATTAAAACACATGTAACATGCCCCTTTTTTTTTTATAACCGAGCTGCTAATGTAGTGTTGAATGTGTGGTGATGACGATAAACCATGCAGGTGCCCGCGTTTCTGTCTCTGTAACAGGCAGATGATGGAGAGGTGGTTGTGGAAGGATTCCTGAATATCTCCTGGGGGGTACGGAGACCAATCAGGCTGAAAATACAGGACGACAAACAGATGCTTCCCTTTGTCCCTCTGGTCCCACCTGAACCCGCCAGTCCGGTCAGTCCACTCGGAAACAAGAGGTTCGGTACACTTCTTTTCTTCAACAGAAAGCTCAAATTGTAGAACATTACTTGTGTTTTATGCATAACAATCTGAAATACTCGAAATGGACAAAAATATGCATAACAAATTTTTGTCCATTTTTTCAGTTTTTATTTTCCATTTTTAATGTATTTTTATTCTTCTTTTAATTTTATTTTTCCTTCAGTTCCAGATCTACTTCTCTCTTGTGTGAAATTCCCAGTTGTACAGCGAAGTCTGTCTTTCACCGACAACCATGCCACGTCATGAAAGTCATTCAAATCACTTTTCTTCCTCATTCTCATGCTCATCTGTCTAAATGTCTAATTGAATTGAGTTGCTGCCATGTGACTGGTTGATTAGATATTTTCATTATTGAACAGTTGTACCTGAATTGGCCTGTGAAACTTTGTGTTGGGTACAGCTCAGGACAACAGTTTCCCATTGTTCTACTTTGCCAAGCTATTACCAACACATTTGCCTTTTACAGAGATCATGGTTTCAGCAACGATGATTGTGTGCAGATGCTTGGTGGCAGAAGTGAACTCAAGTTAACAACGACTTTTGTGTTTCTCTGCATTAACTTTTATTTCATTTCCATTTATGATTATCATTTTTCATGACGTTAAGCAGCACAGCGAAGCGGCCCTGCGCCCGCGTAACCTCTAATCTCCACCCGAGTAACAGCTTCTTCATGTTTCTTTATCCTGAGCTCTTAAAAGAGACGTTTTTACATCGTCTCTCTGCCTCTGCAGGGGAATGACACGATGGGGAGAATATGCTGACCTTCACCAGATAGATGAGATTTCTGAGACAGCACAGGAAACAGTCATCACCAGTTCTCTACCAGGTTTGGTTTATTTGCCTTAACATTTCACATCAGGGTGACCTAAACTAACGTTTCTTACATTTTAAGGAGATAATAAATGAAATCTTAATTAATAACCAAATGAATATAAGTAGCAGCGTGTTCCTTCACACTCCAAAAGGCCCCGTTGTTTACGAGACCACCACGCTGCGTCCTGTGAAGCAGAAGAACGCAGAGTTGGAGGCCGAGTCCAACCTGTTTCGCTGCATGAGCGACGCCTCGCTGGTCAAGAGGAGGAGAGGCAGAGGAAAGACAGCTGCGCAGAGGGAGAAAGAAAGGCAACATCGCTTTTCTATCAATGGACATTTCTACAACTATAAGGTAGAAATTCCCTTATACTTTTGGACGACTGGCCATCAAACTCAACCCCTGTTTGCTTTCCAAATGAACCAATACACCATTATTAACTGTTACGCCCCAAACCTTTTTTGCTCCAGACCTCAATCTTCACTCCATCCTTCGGTACAGCCACTAAAGTTCGTATCTCCAGCAGGATGAACACAAACCAGGTCATTGAGGAGCTACTAAACAAATTCAAGGTCTGTTTGTTCACATATCATTCAAAAAGGTTCACACGTTAGTGATGATGAGAGCATCATTTTGACCAAGCTGCCAGTCAGTGAAATGCATTTACTGTAATCTATCCTTAGCCTGACATTGTCTTTTGGTTTGCCGCATGAGGCCCACCTGGAAGTACGAATGGAAGTCTGGTGGAAAATAAGCTTATGCTTCTCACTTGATATTTAACATCAGTAAACTTTGAGATTATTATAAGTGAAGTTACAAGCTGTTGCCACTTGACTGTACTATATTGAATCCATCATTAAGGTGGACTTAACGTGGCTTAACCCTGCACTAATATACAATGATCTACTTTATATCCATCATACAGATAGAGAACGACCCGCAGGAGTTTGCTCTGTACTGTGTTCACCAGAGTGGAGGTACGGTTTTTATTTCACAGTTAAAACGGGGAATGGACACAAAATACTCCACTGACATTGTTGGTGTGTTTGTTTGCTTGTGTTTTATCCAGAAAAGAAGAAGCTCAGTAACAGAGACCTGCCTCTGTGGGAACGTATACTGCAGGGGCCCTCCGATGACATCATGAAGATCTTTCTGATGGACATGGACGAGAGGGAAGTCAGCAACGATGTGAGCGTGCTACTCCGTCATCCTTAGGGCCAAACAACACAGATACAATAATGATATACGCTCAGTGGCCACTTTATTAAGTACACGGGACTTCTTCCAAATATGTCAGATATGTGGCCACAGTAAAATGCCTCACTTGCTTTGCTTGAGTGTCACCATTGCTTATATAAAAACACGACTTTAGCTACATCACTGAAAGCCCATCTTGATATGCAATAATGTAGGGAGTCATGTGAAACAGCTGGAATGTTATAGGTTGATGATTTTATCTATCGAGGAAAAGTCACTGTAGCAACAATAATAAAATCCAACATTTACATTTCTTCATACTGTACAAGCTAATCGTTAATTTTTTGCAAATGACCAATTAAAACTAGTGTACGTTTAAGTTTCTGTCAAGTTATTTTCCAACATTTGTGTGTGTGTGTGTGTCAGGTAGCCCAGTATCTGAACTTGGAGCTTCCGATCCTCGAGCAGATTCTACTGAAACTCAGAGAAGAGGAGCACAGAGAGATACAGAGGGTCATCGAAAAGTAAGTGCACCATACAGTATATAACATTTATATACGACACATATACTTTTCAAATCTTTCAAAATAGAACTGTGACATGCAATGTCAAGAAAGTCACTGCAGGAACATATTCAGGCCAGATGATGGAGCCAGTTTGTTAAATTCCTCGCTGGATAGGTGCGTTCTCATGTGTGTGTCATGTTTCAGGTATCACAAGCAGCACAGACTCCTGTCCCGCATGCTGAGCTCTAAGATGTCGCCTCATATTGAGACCAGCGTCTGACCGCTGTTGTTCTGAGTTTTCAACACATGACCACTCATTCGCCACAGCACCGCTTAACTTGCAAGTCTGGCTTTTGTTTTCAAACTTCATAAACTTCCTTTTTTCAGTCTGACAGCAGGTCACTTGGGTTTTATTCACCAAAAAGATTTTTTTTTTTTTCAAAACTCTAAAAGAAGTACAATAAAAACTGTAAGAAGTTGTAAATAACTGTAAATAAATGTTTGCCAAAAATTGTCGGATGGTCATGTTTATTAAAGTTCCCTTTTTTGGCTCTGTCATTTCAGTGTTCTTTCTATAATCGCGATATATAATGACTAAAAACCATCACATACATTTGACAAAAACAAATAGCTGTTTATACTGTATATGAATTATATCATAACATTCAAGTTATTTTAATATGTACAAACCCTGAGCTGATATTTCCTCTCATTTTACAAATACATTTAGAATATTGTGTGGTTTTTATGCACTTTATATATTAGTTGGCCAAATTTGTTATCACCTTTATTTGCATTGTATTGCGAGTCCAAAAGGTGCTTTAAAAACACATTAACATGCAACACACCAGCAATATTTTACATTTATATATTACCCAATAATCAAGATAATTACATTTTAACATCTGTACCTTCAATAACCAGGGCTCGTCCCTGCTGACCTGAATTTATCTATGGTTTATTTGTGTTTCCACTTCTGAGGCAGTACGTGATGTATGGAACAATAATTGAACAATATAAAATAGCTAATGCTTGTTGGCTTATTATTACAGACACACAATAAACAGGATGCAGCTGATCAATGTATGGGATTCCTAACTTTTAAACTGCATTTCCACCAAAAAAAAGAAAAAGAAAAGAAAACAATGATTTGTTAATCCAGTGGCAGTTGTAGAAAATGGTAACAGAAGCTAATAGAGAGGCAGATTGTTGCAGTAACTAACTACTAAGGTATTGATATTATTATTAACATTAATGAAGATGTATGAATAAAGGCCAGTGGGTGGTTCACAATTGCACGTCCGTCCTCGGCAAAGGGAAACAATGGTACAAGTTTTGTTTGGTTTGGTCACATTTAAAAATAATCTCGTAACCAAAGACGATGCCAAACGGAAAGAAGCCCCCCGCCAAATGTGGAGGTCTAGAAGAGGAAAGAACACAAAGAAAATGTATCCAATAAAATTAACTACAATAGTTGATCAAAGAAGGAAGGCGCTTTTTCAATCAAACATGGAGTCTGAAACTGTATGGAACTCCTTCCTGCCTGATGACCTGAGAGAAAGAGACCAATAAATACACATTGGAAACAAAACACAGACAAGGGTGAAAAGAAAAGCACCAGATAATTTCACTGGTAGTTTACAGTCGTGAGGATAACCTAGAAACGACATATTGAAATGATGTGTGTTGTGTTATGTTATATTATGCTATGCTATGCTATGCTATGTTATTATGTTATGCTATGTTATGTCATGTTATGTGTGTTATGTTTGGTTGTGTTAGTCTATACTGTATTTTTTTCCCCCCAATTTCAAACACAAATTATCGTTTTTTTCCCCTCAGGTGATGGAAGAAGGGGAAGCTGAAGTTATGGTTTAAACCATGATGAAGGGGTGAGGAGGGAGAGAGCAGTCAGAGATAAAGGGATGATGGACAGACGAGGATCCCATCGGATTCAAACCAGATTTGGTTCAAACTAACTTTACAGTTTACAAGATAAAACACGAAAAACAAGCCATGGCCCGAATTATTTGTGGATTCAGCACCTAACTACACATGAATGATAAATAAATGCATTAATGAATGCATGTGAATTGGTACTTGTTGAATCACTAATGCTTTATGTCATTGTTTGCAAGCAAGTGTTGACTGACAGTAAAACACTCATATACTGCCATCCAGTGGTAGAAACGATGAATAGCAGCTTTTCCCTGTGTTCACACAAGCAGCAGTTCTTTACGGTGGAAAACGAATTAAATATTATTGCTTACACAATAATTACTTAGCTTGAACTATATAACTATAACCTATAGTACTTGACAGCAACAAACGGCGCAGCAGCTGGAAAACGTGGTGTAAACGGAAACCTGGTTACTTGTCGAGAATTTTATTTTGAAATATAGACGTCCACGTCTGGGTCACGTGGTTTCGTTTGTCGTTTTTTTTTTTTTTTTTGTTTCTACAATGAAAAAAATTAAAAACCATCGATAATTCGTTCTTCAGTCCAAGAGGAGAAAGGAGAAAAGGAATCCACATAAACGAAAAACGCTTGGATTGGTTTTTCGTTTGAAACAAACAAACAAAAACAATAACAGTTTTTTTGGATTTCTTTTCAAATTAAAAATAGAATTATACTTTCTTACCCTTGGAAATCCTCTCTTACTCACCAACAAACAGTCCTTGTGGTTTTAAGTCCTTGTGTTATGTAAATCACTGAGCAGAGACAGGTTGTGATGCAGTTTATGTCAATGAAGTTAACTTCTGCTTTCACCTCCTTCACAGACACTGTAAATTTAAACCTTTGGTTATAAACCAGTATATTTGTACAGTGTAAATAAATATAAATATGAATAGGAACTATGCACCAATAATTTTATAATATACTGACAGATAACACTATGCAAATACACACTTATATAAACATCACTGAAAATTAGAAACATTAAAAACACCTAACCCTAAAGTCTAAAACAAATGTTTAAACAAGCGCCACCTTCTTCCGTCACACAAAGTTAAAGTCACATGAAACCTGTGGGTGTAGACGGTGATTTGAAAACTTGTTTGGTTTGTGTGTGCTCACAGAGGATGAGCTGTGCCAACATGTCATCATCATGTCAGAGTTCAGCTCAATTTCATCAGCACTTGCAAATAATCAACCAAATGAACACATACGTAGTCTTTCATTTAAAAAACACATACACATAAACCTTTTCTTTATGTATTTGAGGTTATTTATTTCTTCGGCCTTGTCTTGGCCCTGGAACAGTCGTGGGTGTTTCCTCTTAGAGCTTTATTCTCACCTAAACATTTGTTTTAAGGGTAAACTCATTGTCTTTAAGACTTTAAGTCTGTCCACAGCAGAGGTCCCTCCCTCTTTTGAGTTTAAAATCAAGACCACAGCTTCTGTGGCCACTGGTCAAGAAGATGGACCTCAGTCTCTTCTCTGCTGTCTTTACCATCCTGCTGGGGCTTTCAGCACAAAGGGACTCACTGGTGAGCCATATTCTAAAGAAATATCTAAACTTATTATTGTACATTTTAGACCTAGAAATTTGAAATCACCCAGAACAGAAATCTCAGAAATAGAAAAGATAACTAATCACTTGATCCAGTAGTTTATTCATATAAGTACAACTGTACAACTATATTTCTCATAACACTGTCAGTGTAAAGGTGTTAATTTACACTGACAATTAGTTAAGGACTGACCTTCTATAAAACAGCTGACACATAACCTTGAAAAAATCTGAATACAAAGCAACTTTGGAAAAAAAAAAAAAGACCTTGGATCAACCATTTAGTCAAGAAGTGAAATAAAATGAATATAACTCTGCTACGTCTCTGAATCAGTTTGGACTGTTTGCATAATGTCACCACAGCAGCCTGGTTCGTTTATTTGCCCAACATTAATACACAGCCTGTATGAAACAGAGAAGGCAACTAAAGTGGAACTCGTGCAAAGTGAAGATGCTGTTGCGTTAAAAATTCTGAAGTAGACATTGTGTTACCTCGGCTTCATTGCGCTTCAAAATCTAAAATCTAAAAATTCAAGTTTATTTACATTCATTTGATTCCCCATCAAGATACACTGGTAAATCGTGCTTTATATTGTTAATATAGACTTATAAACAATTGTAAATGACAATGTATATGTTAAATGTTCAGTCACATACAACAGAAATGTTTGAATCGTCTTTCTTTGGCCACCAACAGAATGACACACTTGCAGCAGATAAATGCAGTGTTCGAATAACCAATAAGGGTTTTTAATATTATTAACAAAGTTTATACAAATAATAAAGAATAAACACTTAAAGCATTTACAGTTTGTTTGATTTATCAAGTTTTCAAGGAAGTCGTCAACTTGTGCTCTTTATGTTCCATTGTGTCTCTGCAGGTGCGACCTCAGGAGGGAGGTAACTGACTGTTCTCAGCACAGACATTTAACATGCATATGTGAGCTGTACGACCTCTGGTTACATGACAAAATCATCTTATTTTCAGGTGTAGACTCCAATCCACCTCACCATTTGGACATAACTTCAAGAATCCTGCAAGCAAATAGAGGTAAGTTTGGTTTATTTAGTGAAAAATGTCCTCACCTGCTCAGATTAGAATACTCTATGTATACACAACAGCGAAAGCCACGGTGTATAAATTCATGTGACTACATGCAATATATTAATAATATATTTTTTTAATGCATTTTTCCTCAGATAAAGAGAAAAAAAACATATATTTTATGTAATATTTTGTTACATACAGTACATAAGAAAAGTAAAACTGTATACATTTTGTCTTGAATGACTCATGGTTTTATGTATAAAGCTGAATTATATACATTTTCTTATTGCTAATAATCTTGGCTTGAAATTGAATGTTACTTTTCCTTTTTAATATATAAAATACACAATAATTATATCATTGTAAGCATCTGCTGACAAAAGTCTATATTTATATTTTATATATCATATATGTTTTTTTTTCATTTGTTCCGAAAATACTGTAAATATAATATATAGTAATTTCTTACCATTTTTTTTCCTCTTTCCATGCATCCATGTTGTCTGACTCCAGGCGTCAGTCAAATTCTGGTGGAAGGTGACATCGCAATTTCTAAGAAGAGGAATGCGATGAAATGCTGGAGCGGCTCCTGCACGTGGAAAAAATCCTACAACGGACTTGTTGAAGTGCCATACACCATCAGTGATTATTACTGTAAGAGTCCAGTGATTCATTATGGTATTTTAACACTTTAATCATGTTCAATGATGAAACACCAGCTGAGTCCTGGTTAAATCACATTTGAGCTCACCTTCATCAGTGATCTTTTTTTGTTTTTATTGCAGATGACAGTGAAAAAACTTCAATTATGAGAGCCATGGAGACTTTCCACCAGAAAACCTGTGTTCGTTTTGTTCCCTATAGTGGCCAGACTGACTACCTGAGCATCGAGAGTGAACTTGGGTGAGTGGAGGTACAGTTGGTGGTTGGTGGGTAACAGCAGAACAGCCAGGATTCACGCCTGTGTTTCGGCACACACTGCAGATGCTGGTCCTCTGTTGGCAGAGACGGCGGACAGCAGGTGCTGTCTCTGTCTGTTTATGGTTGTCTCGAACACGGTACCATTCAGCATGAGCTCCTCCACGCACTGGGCTTCCACCATGAGCACACAAGGAGTGACAGGGACCAGTATGTCAGGATCAACTGGGAGAACATCCCAGCAGGTGAGCCCAATAGAAGCTCTATTTTACCATATTTTTAAATATTTGCTATTTTATTATTTTTTAAAAAATGTTCTTGAAACAAATTACTTTTTTTTTTTTTTTGCCATTAGAAAGACTGTGGGCCCATGGTTGGTGTAGTGGTTAGCACTCTTGCCTTTGCAGCAAGAGGTCCCAGGTTCACAACCCGGTTGGAACAAGGGGCCTTCTGCAAGGAGTTTGCATGTTCTCCCCATGGTGCGTGGGTTCTCACCGGGTTCTCACCGGGTTCTCACCGGGTTCTCACCGGGTTCTCACCGGGTACTCACCGGGTACTCACCGGGGGACTAGGGACTAGGGACTAGGGACTAGGTTAATTGGACACTCTAAATTGCCTGTAGGTATGAATGTGAGAGTGAATGGTTGTCTGTCTCTGTGTGGCCCTGTGATGGACTGGTGACCTGTCCAGGGTGTACCCTGCCTCTCACCAGTGCCCCCCGCGACCCCTAGTGGATAAAGCGGTAGATTTGATTTGATTATGGGCTTTTTATAACGCCTAGTTGAATTCAAAATATTATGTTAGTGCTGTTTTATTTCTGTTTTGTTTGATGTCTTAGCCCATGTCTGTTGTTGTTTGTCCATGCTCAAATTATCTTTATTAAAAAGAAGGAAGAAAATGACATGGCATACTGTTAAAAAAGATATATATTTTTTCTCATGCATATAAAGAGATTGCGTAATTATATTACCATCTGTTTAGATATATATAGCTCTTGATACATGTCTGTTTAGGATTGAATAAAAAATTATATATTATACGAGTTGCTCAAATGAAGTTTTGCTTGCACGATAAAGTAATTAAATTACCTTTCAGTTAATTTTGCCCATCACAATTGATTGTTATAACTTTGAATCTGATTAATGCACGTAATGAACATTTTTTTTAATTCAACAGTAAATATATTCAACTTTCATAAAGAGGACACTAACAACTTGTACACGCCGTACGACTATTCCTCTGTGATGCACTATGGAAGGTAACGTCTCATTTTCAAAAGTCAGCTGTGGTTTAACAGTTTGTGTGACATATATATATATATTTTTTTTTTTTTATTTCATGCAGCTTCATTGGCAACAAATTTGGGACAAAATGAACCAGACAACTTTCCATTTTTGTGTAATGTAACTTTATTTTTTGATTTTTAGGACTGCTTTTTCATCAGGATTTGGAGAAGAAACTATTATCCCAATCCCAGATTCCTCTGTGCCGATTGGACAAAGCAAAGAAATGTCTTACATAGATATTCTCAGGATCAATAGATTATATGGATGCAGAAATTAAAGTAATGATTTAAGGTGCAGTATAATCCACCATTCTGTCTCAAAAGTATGACAACTGGATTATAAACCATGGATCCTTTGTGAAACTAAGAGAAAATGTCATTCATAGTAGAATTACATATGCCAGGTATATTAACATAATGTCTGTCTAAAATTTTTAAAATAAACTTTAGGATTTAAATTTTGACAACATGTCATGATTCTTTGTCCAATGCGTTATTTTTATGAGGCCTTTGAGTGAAAGAAAGAAGAAAATCAACAATAACTGTGACAAAAATCACATTACCTGAATAAAGGTTTAAAAATTAAATGAATTATTTTTCTTCAGCACACTCTTTTTTTTCAACAATCTCTCACATCAATTAAAATAAAACATTAAGAGCTATATATATATATATGGGGAAAAGCTAGCAATATATAAGATGTGAAATAGCATAACATTGCATAAGAAAGGAGGTATCATAGCTATAAAATTATGGTTTAGTCAAAATTTTGCTGCACTTGTGCTGCTGCAGCTCATGTTTGCTGTTGCGTGGGTTGAAAGTCACAGTGAAACTGCACCTCAATTGCTGCAACAAACAAAAAAATGAGGTAGTACCTGAAAATTCATAGAAATCAAACTAATGAAAAGCAACTTTTAAACATGAGACACATAGTAATGACCCAGTTAAATGCATTAGATGGAGCTAATGGAGGAAAGATTTACCTTTTTACTGAGAGGACAGCTGTTCAGCTCATGATTTTCTGACTTGAGACACTTAGTTTTCCCCACGATTGCATCGATCTTAAAGTTGACCACGTTGGTCACCTAAAAAAAATGACCAAAATAATTAGCTTCATGGTGAGAGTGCAGGTGACCACCACCAGGACTCTTCTGCTCAACCTTCCCTTTCCCAAGTGTATCAGGGAACTACGGTGGCCTTCATGTGCCAGAAAGGATGTCATTCGTCGTTGGTGTAAGCTTCTACTTAAGTGGTAAAGTGGTTGTCTATTTCAGCTGCAGTAGAAAGAGGGCAGTCTCAGTATTGGATGACCCTTCCCTTAGGCACAGTATAAAAGGCTTATTCTAAGAATACAAAAATCGTTTCTTAATTTAAAGTGATTGTTCATTTATACGATCATATTTCTGCTAATAAACCCTCCGAAATGTCACACGCTGTCACATAATGTAGTTGTGAAAACCAGTTGCTTTGTTTTTGAAAGAGGGATCTAACCTGGAAATGGGCAGAGTCAATGGAGACCAGTTTGAACATGCGCTTTTTGTTGGTCTTTAAGTTGTATAGCTTCACCGCCTGCTGAGCTACGTCCTGGACCTCAGGTGCTTTTGGACTCTTCTCAGACCAGCCACCCAGCAGAGGCACGTTTCCTGTAAACAAACACACACGTACACTAGTATTGAAATCAGCCGTTTCAGTCGGGCTTTTGGGGCTCGGCCCTTTATCTCCAATGAAGAGCCATCACCTTTTGGACGAACTGGAACAGAGATTGTGAGCCAGGCCTTCTCGTTCAACATCAGTGCCTGACCTCATAAATGCTCTACAGAATGAATGGGCACAAATTCCCATAGTAACAAAAAATCATGAGGAAAGTCTTCCACGAAGTGTGGAAGCTGTTATAGCTGCAAAAGAGGGACCAACTCCATATTAAGGTCCTGTATATGTATTTGAATGTAACTGCAAAAGAGCTATCGCAGCATAATGAGGTTTAGATCTCACTGTGTTCATGATAGACCACAGGCCTACACAAATGTACTTATACGCTGTCTGAAGTTCCACTATCTCACACACACACTCAGCAACTGAGTGTTATGATTTTGTGTGCTCCCTTTGGGGTTGTTATCCCACTTCATCCCGAAAATGTGCTTTTGTATCTTCACAGTACATCAGTCAGAAACTTGGAGGCTGCAAATACAACACTCCAGAACCTCGAAGTTTGCTCTGCCAAACCATCTTCACGTCGGCCAAACCTGAGCCTCAATCATCAGGCCACCGATATAAAGCAGATTTTCCTCAATAAAGTAAAGGCAACATTTAGAGAAGATAAGGTTCCAGCTCTTGAGACGAGGGTCAATCCAAGCCAATCTAACTGTTTTAACTGAGGTGGATCGATAGAGATTACCTTGTCTGCAAAAACCTCTCACTGCTAACTGGAATATGCCATGAACCTTTATGCAGACATTCATGTTCCCATGGAGACCATGGTCCCAGGAAGCAAGTCAAAACTTTCTTTTATTACCAGTAATACCAAGCTACATTTTGTAAATCAACATATAAATCATTGGAGCCTAATTTTCTGCTGTTTTCCTTACATTGTACATCACCGACCACAGAGTTGCCGTAAAAGCCATTCTCAAATGGACGCCATGATGTGGGACAAAAGCAGTGAATGAGCACTGAATGGAACTGATTGATCATGTTCTGTTCTGTTGTTTTTTGTTTTTTTTTTTTCCCCCTTTCCAAGACCTCAAAAAATCCAAATACCACTCAGCCAGAGAAGGTGGAATCTCTGACTTCTGGCTGTGGTGGAATTTCTGACTCACTGTATCCAACCAGACATACAATCACTGTCTACGGACTGAGTTCTCTCACACACACACACACACACACACATAACTGCAGGCACACCCTGTATTGGTGGACTTTTAACAGGTTGTTCCACTTATGTAAGAGTGATGATGATTGCATGTTATTCAATATTACAAATACTGTTTGCTTTCTCAGTTCTTATGATAGAATATAGCTGCTGACTGAAATAAGTTGTAACATAAGATGTTCCTCTCAGTACTGTTCACTATTGCCTGTGTTTTATACACATTATTTTGGTCTTTTATTGATATTTTAGTTCAACTGTGTACTTTTATCTTTATTTCTGTGTTATTTCTGCACAAACTTGCTTCTTGTTTATTTAATTTCACTGTAATACACTGAATGTGAAAACACAAAGTTGAGTTGAGGTTTTGTTCTGAATGCTGTTCATGATTCTCGTGCAGATGTATGTTAAGGTACATTTTTCTCAATTCACTCAGCTTCCTGCATGGTCCTAGTCCACATTACAGGGAGATGCATTTTAAGGCGCATTTTCACTGCAAGGTTCTAGAAACTTAAAGTCCCAGGACCCTTTTTAAAGGTTACTACAGGAGAAGTTCAGGTGAGGTTAAGCAAATTATAGAGATGACGTGTGGACAACCCATGTCCACAATAAGCTGTTCCAGTTTAGCCATGACATTGTTAACTTTTTATTTACATTGTTATTTTTATTTATTTATAGTAGCCTATAGAAAATGTTCCTCAGCTGAGTCAACTTATATACTCCCAATTCAGGCAATAATAAGACTTATTGGCTGCATTTTCAACGCAGAAAGGAACATTTACAGGAACCAGAGTCTAAAATAAGTGGAAATTTTCTCCCCTCAAAAAAAAAAAAAAATCTTAGTTTAAACTTATTTGTTGAGATTTGTCAACACATAATATTTTAAATAAACACAATAAGTTGTTACATTACAGTGTGATTACATTTTTCGAAAGTAAATTAATGTGGAACTTCAAGGCTTAAATTGCCTGTTATAATATATTTTATTGTTGACATTGGTATGAATTTTCAGTACTGCATGTAGTTACTGGTCACTAATAGTTTAGCAGATTTTTGAGTTGTTTATCATGCCCGTGTGGCTTTTTCTCCCACAGAAACACCAAGCACGTCATTCTGTTTTATTTCTGATCATGCTCCTTTATCCCGCTTATCACTCTGTAACAAACCTCTCCATGTCCATAGAAGGACACTTTCTTATTTCTTTATTTTATTTATCACTACATACTTGTTGTGATGACTTCCTCCACTGGCTGATCTCCCATGCACAGCTGCACAGCTGACAGACATATCAGCACTGATAAAGGCAGATACATCTTCACTTGTGGTCGTACCAAGGGTAAGGCTGGTGAAAGATGGTTTGTGAGGAAAAGTCAGTCAGATGAACAGGAAACAAACTTAACCACATTCCAATCAACTGGCAGATGATGGTTCACACACACACACACACAGAGAGAGAGAGAGAGAGAGAGAGAGAGAGAGAGAGAGAGAGAGAAATGCACAGAAAACTTACTTAAAATGGTTTAATTAAGACCCATAGAAAAACAAAATACATCAACACCATGAAAGTGCACCATAAAAAACACAATTAAAACTGTTTACCTTTCAGGTGTTTCAGAATGTCGATCCAACTTCACCCTGTGAATTCTGGATCAGTCGTGAACCAGACTGAGGAATAAAGTGAGTGAGGGAGACACAGACCGAGAGACACAGAGAGGGGGAGGGACAGAGTATCATTAGTGAACAGCATTCATCCACTGGTATGTTCAACAGGCCAGTGACGACCACACCCACCACTGACTGGCAATGACGCCATGTAGGGCTTTTACAGACATAAGCTGCTTTGGTGTGTGGGGTGTGCATGAGCGGTGGGAGCATGTTGGTGTAGATATGTGTCATTGCACTGTGAGCTCCCGTGCTCTTTGTGCGTTTGTAGCCGTGCGTGTGACATGCAGGAGTGCACGCTCCTGCCATAGTTGTTATAAATCGACACAAACGTGCGTTTACATCGTTTTCCTTGCACACTTCCGTGGTGATGTGACTCAACCTCAGCGTGGTGACATCTGCTGTGAGTGAGTCACAGAGCAAACTACAGCACGTGTGAAATTTACACTCTACACTTAAAGGAAAAAAAAAAAACACACACACATCCTGTCCAGAATGTTTGTTATTGTGTGATTGAGTGTCTCAAAGCAGGGGTCTTAAACTTCTAGGGGCCTCTGAGCAACTAGTCTGGTCAGGAGGGAAGTGAAAAAAGAAATGTCCAGTGGTGGTGGGCGGTCTGACTTTATAAACAATATTCCATCATGATATTGCAATATCAATATTTGTGACGATACTGCACAGAATTTAAAAATAAAAACATTTTTTGTTGATATGGAACAGTATATAGTTCATAATAAAAATGTGTTTATGTTGCACAATGAGTCTGTTTATGACTTATATCAAGTGGGACATGAAATTCTATTGGAGTGCTGCATATGGCCTGCAGGCCTTTAAGTTATTCACACAGCAGTACAAATGTCGGTGGGCTTATCTGTGTGAATGAACGGCCTCACAGTGTGAACCCTAGTGGCGACTAGTCATGATATCACCAAGTATAAGGATCTGAAAATCCATTTTAAAGGTCTCAACCTATAGGAACATCTAAGCAATACTATACATTAAGTACTGTTAAATCATGTTCAGTTCACCTAAATGACATGACAACCAGGCATAAAAAATTGAGCTTTTATTTTTAATGGACTTTCAGAGGTGTGACCTGCAACCAGGCTCCTATTGGACAACGCAGCTGTCACTCACACTGGTGTCCTCTCATACATAAGCGCTTTGCTTTGCTATCAAATTTCCTCCTAATGGGCTGTTGAATAAGACATTAAACTGGCGACTGAGACCATTAACTCTTCAGGAAAATGTTTACTGACGTTGTCAAACAAGTTAATAATAGGGTTATTTTCCCGTAGACCCATAGTTCTCAAAGTATGGTACGTGTACTACCAAGTTTCCTCTGGTGGTACTTGGAGGAAAATCAGAACTACTGTTCTACTGTATATACCAGGGTTTGTGATCAAGTGGAGCTGAGGAATGTTGGCAGAGTGCATAGAAAATTAATAAAAATTAAAATAAATAAATGTAATAATAATTCTCTCTTTCAGTCTTCATCTAATTTCTCTATACTAGTGTCTGAAATACATGTGAGGAAGAGGAGGATGATGTGAGAGCAGATTATCTTATTGGGAATAAAGCAGCCTCTTGTGAAAAGTCCATAGGTGACTTTGATGGACTTATTAATACCACTGTCTATTAACGTTGGCAATAACTGTGTTACTTCGAGAGTTCAATATTTTCTCAGGTGGTATACCAGCAGTTGCCCCCTAGTGGCCAGTCAATATACTGTTACTTGCAGGTTGGTTTCAGGGAGGAAACCAGATGAGAATTTTCACAGTTTTTTTTTAAATAATAAAAAAAAATGTCTAAAATAAAATAAAAATAGAGATGAGGCTGAATGTCCAGCTGCAGAAGAGCTCCACATACAAGCTGCTACAGACACAGTGCTGACAGATTCTCATCCTACACAGAGCAAATATTAAACACCAGGAGACATGTAGAAATATACATGATATGAAAGTATGTACTGTCCTGGATATTACAAAATCCCATTTACATGTGTCCACCAACATTTTCTTGTCAAAACACGTAAGGAGTCAAAATGGCCAGCAGAGGGCGGCAACAGAACATCACACAGTGCAACAGGTGGGTGAACTTCATTCTTATATTAGGAAGACATGACCAGTGATTTTGAATCAGAGAGAAGACACAGAATATTATTTAGTGTCCGTTTTAATATTTTTAATAATCTTGATTATTTATAGTGTGGAGCCGATTACATTAACATTAATTTAAACTAACTGCACATCAACATATTTAACAATATCTACAAGAACCGAGCATGAGGAAAATGTTTATAATATTAGAGAGTAAAAAATATTTTATTTCTGCTCAAAACGTTCCTTGATTTCCAGCATATTAATGCCCAATACAATAATGTATGGTATGAAACTCAAAATCAAAATGTAGAATTGCTGTGAAAAATAATTGATGTAAAAGACAGAAATAAATCAAACATAAACCAAAACTTAAACAAAGTATTAATGACAAAGAAACTGATGGGAACCTTGGCAGATTTTAAAATGCACCAGCAAGTCATGGCCTAAACAAGACTTTTAAGGACACTGAGTTTTTACAAAGACAAATAAAGAAATCAATACCAGCTGAAAAACAAATATAAAGGACAGACAGTTTGCAAACATCCGTGTATCACTCCTCGGTTTCAGGCCTGGCTGATGCTCATGCCTCTCCTGCTGTTAATGAAACATGGGTTGTTGCACTCTGTTAACTCTGCAGCTGGCAGGTTGCTGGTCACAAAGAAGATGCCTGGCTTTGTTTAATTGGAAATCCCCCCCTTATTTTCGAAGAGAATTACAGATGAGGGTGTTGTTGGTCTTGTCTTGTGAGGGGACTGCTCACTAACTGTCCCCAGCCAACCTGGTAATCATAAAACTCAGCTTAAAGGGATATGATTGGCTATTTTTGCTGTGACAGAGATCTAGGTCAAAAGTCAAAGCCACTTTACAAATAAACAGGGTAGAGAACACATGACTCGTGCCACTGTAACTTGTTTTCCACACACAGTGGTACAAGTTTCAAGTTTTATTTTAAAGTAGTATATGTTGTTTAACAAATAAACAGTATTCCATCATTACATTGATTGGCCACTTTATTAGGTACCCTGGATGCATAATAAAGTGGCAAGAGTGTCAGCTGGTCACTATAGCCCATTTGCCTCAGTGTTGATACAATGGTTTATTTATTTATTTAGGTTTTACAGTTTTGACCTTTGCTGTATGTGTTTATTTTATTAGTCCAATGAATCCAGTTCGTATCTGCTATGTATTTATTATGGTTTTTGGGTCACACTTTCTTTTATTGTGTATTTCAAGTCTTTTTAAAGTTTTATTACCTTTGTCACGTCTGTGCTGTCTGCAAGATAGTGGTCAAAGGATGTCGCTGTTTTGAAACTGCAAAACAATTCTACTTACCAGCACAAATGAAGTGATCTGACTTGTCTTGGTTGTAACAAGTGAATATTTGAGATACTGTCATCTTTCTACTAACTAAAATCAGTCCAGCCATTGTTGTTTGACCTCTGGCATTTTGACCAAAGAACTGCAGCTCACTGGTTATTTTTATCATTCTGGCGTAGGAAAATCCCAAGAACCATGCAACCACAGTCACATAAATCACTTTTCTTCCTCATTCTTATGCTTCTGAGTGACTGGCTGATCAGTTATTTGTGTTAATAGGGCAGTGGAACAGGTGTACATAATAAAGTGTCAGGTTAGTGTTTAATCACCAAAATGGAAAGCTAAAATGTGTATTTGACACATGGAAAAATAAGCAGCGAGTATATATTCTTGAACCTCTAACATGATCATGCCAATACAAACCGAGTCACCAGTTTAATAGGTACACCAGTAAAAATGCATTTAATCCAGCAGCACAGACGTAGAGTAAAATCCCACACCTTTTGTGGAGCCTCAACCAGTTTCCGGTGAACTTGTATTAAAGCGGTGTAGATTCCACCCTGCAGTCACGTTGAGGCTGGACTCCTGTATAATACTGTGTCACGTTGATAGATGTGTTATTGTGTCTCCGTTTACATTCAGAGGTGGGGGTAAAAGGTTACTGCTTACGTTAATGAGATGTCACTGTCATCAAGTTTATTGTCTGCCTAAAAGGTAGAGCATGGGAGCCATTACGGTTTTTTAATGTGCACATGATCTCATCACATAACGAGTCAGATAAGCAACTGAATTAATCAGACATCTCTCTACCTCTCTCTCATAAAGCAAAGCAAACTTGGAAAAGCTTGGCAAGCGTACCATCCTTGTCCACATGTGAGGGAGTTCACCTAAGGTTTTACTCAATATTTCAAGATTTTTTTTAAACTATTGTTCCCAACTCCTGTGTGCTGCTGCTTGTGGTTATGAAAATGAAATGCTAATCATGATCTGCTGGATAATAATGTGCTGGTGGGGGGAAAAAAAACAGTGTTTGTGGACCAAAGTGGCTTTAGTCAGTGTTTTTGCACACATGTAAACAATTAGTGGAAAACCGTCATTAAACTCAAAATGTCCACCATTCCCTTCTTGTTGTTGAGCCAGAGAGTAACACGATTCCTTTTTTCCCAGTCAGCTCCAATATGGAGGAACGAAATGGTCGAAATCAAATCAAATGAAAATTAAATAAAAAATGTAATGTAATGTATACATGTTGAACAAATGCATTAAGAGTCTTTTCCACTAACAAACTGTCCTTTTTTGTTTTATAAGTGTTCAGGTACTCAATGTATTTATCTTGACATTTGACTTTAAACCAGGGCTCTCAAACTCAAATGACCTGGGGGCCACATGAGCTTCAAATCTGGTAAAGAGGGGCCAGTCCAAAAAAAGGTCCAAAAACAAGGGGTGGGGATTAATCACAATATTCCATCATGATAAATCAATAACAACAAACAAGGTGTGTTATGCATCATGATTTATCATTCAAAATAAAGAGAACATATTTGTGATGCAAAATTAATCTATCAATATCAAAAACAAACATTTTTGAAACCTCACTTTTATACAACAAAAATTGGAATTGGAATAAAAGTGGAATGTTTTAATATAGGATTAATCCCAAACACATATGATTGGATTCATATAGTAGATTTCAATTTAATTAGGCCTGGGTAGCACAATTTAAAAATTTATAATGCCTTTTTGTGCATTATATTTTGCTGAAGGGAATAAAGGGGATCAAGGGGAACAAGCTACTAAAAATTACTATAACCTTGAAATGCCAGGCTGCTATACATTATATCTTTTTATGCATGATATATTTTAGTTTTTAAATGTGTTTAAAAATGCCTTGAACTGTCATAATCCTCTATTTGTTTTTTCATGCCACATTCCTCACACTCAGATCTGGGATCAGTGTTGATCGCTCAGCCTTTATAATCCACATACGGTTAAGTCCCGCCCACTCCACTTGATGATTGACAGCCGGGTCCTCCAATGAGACGGCAGCCACCATGCCGGGTCCTCCTTCCTCCCCCTCCTTCTCTTCCCAGTCCGACTTTGTTGCTCTCCTGCCCCGCTAGTCCGTCTGGAGTCTCTTCGGGGAGACCAGGAACAACTCGACTTAAGTTCCAGCCATGGAAGGCGACAACATAATAATGCCTGTTTGACCCGGGGACGTTTTTCAAGGTGAGATTTTAAACCAAGGAGCAGTGGGGAATTAGCGGAGAGGAAGTTGTGATTGTGTCGGGAGAACCAAAAGTTTATCCGCCTCAGTGAACGGGGCAAGAGGGAAGAGAGGGAAATGTACTCCAGTGTTGTTCACGGGGAGGATGTCACGCTGCTAGCTTCCCCCTTTAGCGTGTTTGGCACCATTAACACTGTACAACATGTTTTTATATGTACACACCTTACAAAAAAGTACGATTACAACAACGTTTCAGTTCATTTTTCATTATTAAGTTGGCGTGTGCTCTTTTCAAAAGTAAGTTTTTCTTTCAAGTTCAATTAAAACCTTCGTTTTGAAGGAAGGAATAATGGAGTGCACAAGCAAACCTAAGAATTATTAGTAAAAAAAAAAAGTAATTTATAATCAATCAAGTGTGTGTAATTTATTAGATTCAAAATCCATGTGTTGTTTCAAATGTTATATATTTTTGTTTGTGTTGTAGCTTGTGTTTATTTGTGTTTTTCTGGGATTGTACAGTAGAGTAGGGCTGGATATTAGAGAAATAACAATAATTGCTTAATCACAGTACAATATCTTCAATAATACAGTGGGAATTTTTTTTTGTTTACACTCACTGGCTACTAGATTAGATATCTGATCTAATCTAATATCAGCCAATCCAGACCCAGTGGGATAAGGTGGCTTTTAAACTTGGAACAGTTTCAGAAACCCTAAAGAACAGCATTTGACTAGTTTTTCAAAGATATTTTAAAGCAAACAGAACCAACAGATAATTAAGTATTATTGAAATTCATAATATGGTATGAAGTATTATGTCTAAAGCTCAGACAAATGGGGGTAAAAACACAACCGAGCCCCCTCAGGACACTGGTCATGTAGACATGGTCAAGATGAGCTGCTGAAGTTCAAACTGAGCATCAGAATGAGAAAGAAATGTCATTAAGTGACTTTGAACATGGCATTGTTGTTGGTACCAGACAGGCTGGTCTGACTGTTTCAGAAACTGTTGATCTACTGGGAACTTCATGCACAGCCATGGTTTTTCATAAGAAGAGAAAGAAGAGCAACAGTTCTCTGGGCAAAAATGTCTCATTGATGTCAGAGGTCAGATGAAAATGACCCAGACTGGTTTAAAATTATTGAAAGGCCACTTTAACTCAAACAATATAACCAACAAGTTAGAAGACTCTCTGAACACACAGGATGAACTTCGAAGCAGATGCCATTCCTGCTTCTTAATTAAGGATGACTTATGGAAATTGAAATTGACTGTTTTAGGCAACATTTTATTGTCATGATGTTTTTTTTATCAGCCTTGCTGTGTCTTAATATACAGATAGAAAGCACTGTTGCAGTAGGTTGTTGTCACTTGTTTGGATCTTGTTGTCCAACCTAAGCTCATAAACACACTTGGCAGTGTATAAATGAAGCACTAAAAGTCATGAAAGGCACTTGTGTTAGTTATCCAGCTCTGTATATCTTTATGTATTAACATGTGTAATTAAAGTTCTGGTGCGATAGTAAAGGTTAAAGGTACTGCAAATAGACACAAATACAGGACACATACTCAGACAGAGACAGTAGGACGGGGTCTCACTACAGATGTGCATTCCTGCAGCCAGTGGAGTGACTGAGCCTTTAAATAGAGCTGAAGAGGAATGCAAACATACCAAGCAGAACTCCTTCCATCAAGAGTATAGGAAGGACAAGGTAGATGAGAGAGCTGAAGCGACAAGCTTTGTTGCTCAAAGTTTGTTAAATTTGCTACTTTAGGGAAGTTGCAGTTCAAAGCCACGGGGACAATCAAGGTTGTTCAGAGGAACATTTGTGCTGTTGCATCACGAGGTTGCTCATCACATTTCAGTAGTCCTGTGAGGTAATGTCAGTGTGCTCTTGTGTTTATTAGACAGACTGTCCTGTGATGCTTCAAAGAGATGATGTGGTGAAAAGTGAAATCATTATTGACTTTATTGGTGGAGTATGTTCGTAAAAGGAACATGGGTCCTGTTTGTAGTCGCTGAGTGTAAGCGCACATAGGGACATATTGTCGAAATCATGACAAATGCGATGAAGATAATGTACAATGTCGGACCGAGAACATGCTGCAGAGATTTGATGCTTGAGTTTTGAAGTGACTGCAGGGCTTTATTTTCATTTTGGCAGAAAATGACAAATCTGATATGCATCAGGAGCAATGAACAATGGGATCGATTGGCTCTTGTTTACTTCTGCGCTTAATTTATCTATGAATGCCAGACTATGTCAGGGAAACCTCAAGGTTACACTTTGATTGCATGTTTGTATTTTAAGTATCCAGCTGCTATGTATAATATCAAGCATTTTTTTTCTTATTTGTGTTTTTGGCGAATCATACTAAAATGTGTTTTTTCTTGCAGTCCATAGCCATGTCCCCACTGCCCTCTGTTGATTGGACAATCTAAATTGACCACAGCTCAGGGGGCACACTCTTTGTGCCAGTCCCAAACCTGGATAAATGGGAGGATTGCGCCATTAAGGGCATGCGACATAAAAATCTCTGCCAAATCAAATGTGTCGATCATCCTTCGTGGTGACCCCCAGAGAGGGATGTAGCCGAAAGACAAAGAAACCCCACAAAATGTTTTAAAGTTTTTTTGTTTTTTTTAATGGATCTGTGGCTCTTGTCTTTTTTCCTTCTGGCAGCATTCCATTTTTAGTTAAGAAAAATTGGATTAAGGATTGTCATTAATTTTATGTAAGATTGCAAGTTACTTCATGCAATATAGTTTTCTTCAGCTCTTGGAAGTCATTGTAGGTTGTTCCCTTTCAGATATGGCTGTTTTTTTTAATGATTGTCCCAATCATTAATGGGTGTTTTGTACAATGTTCAACACTGTTGGAAACTTGAGAATTTTAAGGACGAACATTTGGATTGTAGTTTATTTCTGTTCATCGTCCTGCTTCACTCACATGTAACAGAATTGTTTCTGTCAGTCTTTCAATGTTTATTTGTCTGTTTGTGCCCTGCTTATTTATTTGCTCTCAAAATAATTTAGCTAATTTAACCTCTTCATTTGAACCTATGCAGTGAGATTAGCTAATTGTTGTTTTGTCACAGAGTCACTATAGGTTGTGTGCAGCAAGAAGACAACATACCTGGTGTCTCTGCCATATCTCCAGTCAAGTATGAAAGTGTTTCTGTCTTTTCACCACATACTGGGTGGCCCAGTGATGAAAATGCATCTTAGTTTTTTTTACTCCAGCATGTCAACTTAACAATAAGTCAATTTAAGAAAGCTCTCATAGTGCCAGAACATCGCCACCTCCAGTCTCTCGCCTGCTTTGCCCCTAAAAGTACACAGAGAAGGAAAAAAAAGAACATGGGCTCCAGGTGTTGTTTACCTCTGGGCAGTTGGCCCACGCATGGAATTAAGTCTTTCTCTCTTTCTATGAAAATAAAACTGGAGTTAATGTTTTTCTACATACAAACATAGTGACTAGAAATGCTTGTGAAAACAACTTACAAATACACTTTTGTAAAAAAGCACAATGAGGAAAAAAGGAAAATCCAAGGTACTGAGATTTCTGAGAAGAGTTAGAATCACATTGAGTCATAGCTTCATAGCTGGCACATGGTTTTTTCCAGCTCAATTGTCAGGATAAGAGAAAATATACAACTATAAAATGCTAAGGAAAAAGTTGAAGTGTATAAATGCAAATGACCGTGAAGGTTCTCAGTCAAAGGCCAGTTGCCTCTGAGATCCTGAGATTTTAAAGCAACTATATATATATACATATATATATGTTTGTGATCTGGTAGATGAGGATAACTTGTGGTTATATGTAAGGGTAGGGCTGAGCGATTAATCAGCTTCAAATCAAACTCACAATTGAAAGCAGTGCAATCAGGAAATGTTTCAATTGTTCCATCGTATTTGCCTGCTAACAATTGTAATACATGTGGGAAACAGAAGTGCATAGTTAATATGTTGATATTATATTTTCTTGTGTTACTGCTCCATCATGTTTTCAGTATATTATGCAGCAAAAGTTGCGCATGATAGCAATAGATATTTCTATTAGATGTTCCCCAAATCACTCGACCCAAGTTAATGGTGAAAGTAACTTTTAATAAAGTTTCTTAAGTTGTTCCTTTAGTCATGTAAATTTTCAGGGAGGAATAACTCATCAAAGACAGTTGCCCCATTGTTTCACAAAAATGATTGCATTCACATAAGTCTAAAATTTCCATTTTAACAACTGGATAAATAGACATAAAACTGTGCTCAATGGTCGTCTTTACTGCACTTTGTTCATTTTCTGCAGTACAGCTCAGTTTGGCCAGAGGCGCCTCTAAACACCTCGTTCTAGTTTGAGAAAGGTGCTGTTATTCAGTTTGCCTTTAGCTTCGCCCGATTCCCTGCAGACAGCTCTCACCAGCAGGCCAATCTCTGTACTGGCTCTAGCCAAAAACCACATGTGCACACACATCCACACAAGTACACCGAGGCTCCGCTTCGACCTTGACACAGACTTGTACATGTGCATACACATGCATAGGCCCAAACTCAATACTTTCGTGCAGAGCTAAACTCGGTCCAAGCCTCCATCGTCTCTTCTCCACACTCATATTTCACTACTCACACACAGAGGGCCCACGGCAATCAAGTTTAAATTAGAGAGAAGGCTGCTCCAAGAAGTTGAGTGGTGCTTGCCAGGTCTGAGGCCACACTGTTCTTGGTGCATGTGTGTGTATGTGAGAGGCAGAAGGAGCCAGCTCTTGATATTAAACCAACTTTGAGGGGCCTCGTCTGGGGTGTTTCTCCTCCTCTGTGCTGCTGTTCATGCACTTTGTCCCCATGTGTTTAACTGATCACCACACTTGAGGAGTTATTGCACGACTGGCTGTTGAGCTTCAAGTTATTTTATTCCAGCATGGCCTTCGATAGTATTCCTAACTCTATTATGATTGTCTATGTTTGCAACAGTTCCCACAACTTCAAGCCACAATGGGTCGATCCCCACTCTGGTGGCTTGATCTTGTGGCTTGGAGCTGTGGCTTCTTCTGAGGTCAGCTGACCAATAAATGCAGTGATAGTGAAAGTGAAGGGTTTTTAAGCCAATATGTGTTTTTTTCCATAGAAAATATAGAAAATGCTCCTTGCATAGTCAAGACAGCTCTAACTGTTAGCGCTGCAATAAACTTTGCCCTGTTTTGACGGTTGAATCATGGCCGAATATGGCAGCCCTGCAAAGAAACCTTTCTCGCTCTTTGATATATGGTAAATGATGCCAAACATCTGAAGCTTGCAACATCTGTTTTAGATAAAACACTCACTTATGCCAACATACTCTATTTTACAATGGAAATAAGTAAAGATGATGTCAGATCATCTGCATTTAGTCTGTCATCATAGCTAATGTAATGTATAAACACAAACCAATTCATAGCAATTTAGACATTCAGCATTTAACATTCATGATAAAGTCAATGTGTTTCAGCATACATACAACAATGTGATAATGTCACAGTAACACTCAAAATGTTTTTTCATGCACAGTTAAGTTGAGCTATGATTGTGGCCCATTCAGTTGAACCACTGCCTTTGTTCCAACATAGAAGAAATAGTGGGGAATCATCTTATTTAACTGTGACAGGTGTGTCCGCCTCCACCCTGCCAGGGGCAAAACACCTGCTTTCAGCTTGTTACCAGTAGGCAGTTTCAGGTTTAGCTTGTGGCTAGTTGTTGGCATGTCCATTGCCTTTCCAAGTCTTCTTATCATCCATGAACATAAAGTGACGGAGGATAAAATTGGTTTTGTCCTTATTTTAAACAATTTACAAGGCTGAATTTCACTGTGTTTTTGTCTCTATTATTATTTTTTTCATATGTACCGGTTTGCTCTATTATTTCAGTTTGGGAACTATGGCAAGGCCAGTTGAGTCGACAATGGTCCAACACCAGGTATACATACATACATGCAAATCAACTCCCAATCGCATTGTCTGGGCGTGTTAGTCTGACTTTGAGAAATTTCAGTACAATTTGAGTTGGACTAACATGCATTTTTTTCTATTAATTTCATGTAAATGTACTGACTAAAATATAGTTGTAAAAGATTAGGAAAAAACACCAGTTCTACATATCTAAAAATCTGTATTTATAAGGTATAACTTACAATAACACTCGTCCAATTTATTGTATGTATAAATACTGTTTCAGTTATGCAATATAAGGCCAAAACAGACTTTAATTTAAAGTGTCATCATAGTATCATGAAAGGAAAAAAGTAGAGCACCCAAGTTTCAAACTACATGTGTATCAACCCATTTGGAAAGTGGATCTCTTTCCAAATGGGGAGAGCTCATTGTTGTTTATTGTGTCCACTGATTTATAGGAGTTGGCCTATTATAAAGTGTGCAAGGTTGGTATCACTTGATAAGATGGAATATGTTACAGTGGGATGGTGCTGAGGAAAGCATGTACATGTACACTTGTGCTATTCGAAGCTAAGGAGTAATATTAGTAAATCCGATATAAATTTAAAATTTAAACTTGCATAAAAGTGTGGAAAATACTTTTGTTTATTGCCAAAGTGCTCACTATAATAAACACTAAACAGTAAACCTTCCCAGAGTCACTGTACTCCTATACACCTTATTCTGTCCCGTCTTTTTAGAGACATATTTATGTGGTTTGATAAAGGCTTTTTATCAAAGAGAAATTTGTTATATCAAGTAATTTATTATGGAAAGTGACATGTAAAAAACAAACAAACAGGACAACAAAAAACACCAACTTCCTGTCATTTTAAAAGGAAAGAAAAGGCACTGTCTTCCTCATTACCTTCAACAGCTTCACTGCGTCCTTATCACTTTTTTGGGATGAGCAACTGTGAATCTTGGCAGTGCTGAAACAACATGCAGACTCAGAAAGTTCCACAATGGATAAATATTGAAGAATGTGCTTCCTTCCCATGCAAATAACCTTTATGATCCTCTGAACCTCTGTGTGCAACCACTGCAGGATTTAAATGTTATCTTTTGGCCACAGTTTCTGTTTAAAAACAAAGTTCATGTTTGCTGTTTTAGTGTTTGTTTGGCTGTCACCAGCGCACCCTACTTTATGATTAAAGGTCATTTGTTAAAGCTACTGTTCACTACAGTTACTACTTTTTCCACTGCAGTATTGACCATGAAAACACCACACTTGAGCGATAACTAGAGTTTATAGAGTTTTAGTTTATGCTAGAGAGAAACAGTCGATTGATTGCTTTAGCGCAAAACTCAGTCTCCAAATTACAAGTGGTTACTTGCCAGACCAGTGTGACGAATACTGTGAATTGATTTACAAGCTGCTGTGGCAAACGTGTACATTTTGGCTACTTGGTGTTGACTCCCACCCTGCAGGTGTTCATATTTACCGTCAGTGCCTTCCACAAAATGTTTTCGTTGTGAACCCGATGCCTGACATGAAATTAAAGTGTTTTTTTAATTCATCGGAGCGCAGTGGTCCACCATCTTGTTATTTGAAGAGGTTCATTAATGCAGACCCGCTGTGGCGTCTCAGTGGGGTTTATTTTTAGAGGTAGTGATGGGATCCAAGAGTTTAAGTAAAAAAAGGGAACTCTAGCTCTTATCTTAAGTTTTGTTCAAGTATTGGTGACATGCAGATGTTTTGTGCCTATATCCCTTATGAGTAATGAAGTCAAAAAACGTTATGTTTTGAAATATTATTACGTGGTACAGTGGTCTCATGTGCTAGTAAAACAAATGGCTCCATTTTGGAGTTTTAGATTTCTCCCGGATATATCGATTTCAGTGCCAAAATAAGTACTTTCACATATTGTTTTGGAAACAGCAATCATAACTTACTTAAGTGTGGCTTGCAGGCAGTTTTTTTTCTGCTTTTGACTCCTGTGATGTTGGCAGTGAGCCACACAGGCTAGCATGTTGGATCATTCTGATGTTGAAGCTTTAAGAGATAGTTTGAAATTAGGGGACAGATCTGTTTGCCCTAAGGGTACAGGTTCTCATTCAGTGAAGAGAGACAGTGTTGTCACTCCTAACTATGGCACAAGTTGTAAAAAAACAGCAACATTTCCTGCTGTGGATAACACCATATGTGTTTCTTTGTGTTTGCTTACCCAAAATGATACCCCCTGACTATTTGTAGTTATTTTGCATGATTATATAAATGTATCAAAAGCTTTTGTCACCATTGTGCAAAAGGGGAAGAGTCAGTTTGGAATATCCAGGCTTTTGTAGATTTGCCTGGGATAAAAACCGACATGTTGCTTGTGTCCTTACCTTGTTATTATCATTGAGGCACTGCTAAGATGAAACAATAGATTTGTTGATGAAAGATTAGCTTTTAAGATTTGATGCTTTTTGATTGTAGTTTTTGGTTTTGGACTGTTAATATGTTAACTTAGATTTTGTGCATTTTTCACTCTTTTGAGGAAAAAAATGTAAGTAAATGCTTAATTAAGAAAATGATTGTCAGATCAGTGAGTTGCATCCATTTTTGTAGATAAGATACTCCCCTAGTAGTCCCACCACTGGGAAATTTGCTGTCTTGCAGCAGCACAGACATAAACAAAGAAAGGCAATAAGTAGTAATCATACATTACCACTCATGGAAGTATAGATTTGCAGAAAAGCATAAGATATTGCAAATGGTAAAAAAATATATTTTTTTGGGAGTTATGCCACCTCTAGGATTATTATATTTATAAACTCATTTTGTGATTCCTAACATATTTGAAGTCATCTTCTGTTGTTTTTAGTTTATTAATATCTGTCTAAGATGTGTGAGCGTCACTGTGTGAATTCTTTCAAGTCCATCTGCAAAAGAGGGAAAGATCTTCTATGCTCACCCTAAATCTCGTTTAACATCTGGACATGACAAGTGTGAAGGAATGTTCTCGTTTTCAGGTCATCAGGTAATATTAGTTAGTGTTTCCACAGGTCGCTTACAAAAAGCTGGAAAAGCAATAGTTCACACGTTTCAGGAATAGCTGAGAAGACAGTGATGGAATCAAACTGGCCAGTACCCAGTAGTATATCTTTACAGCCAAGGTCATAAAGATATGGTTCAGTGAGCCTCCGGTGGAGGATGTGAACAGTCATAACACAGCTTCAGCTTCAGGATTGACTGTCGTCCTTTGGAAGGTATTTCATGAGATATACAATGTGATTTAGATTTATATGATTTACTGCTTCAGGATTTGTTACCTAATGGAATCTTCACACATGTCTAAATAGGTACAGTGGGCCCGTTTGGAATTTACTTCTTTGGACGAATAGTAAGATTTATATAAGTCCATAATTGTTTATATACTAGAGGTTTTGATGGGATGGTTCATCTGTTTTCTCTGTTATAATCAGTCCTTCTGTGTAAAACAACTTAAACTCTTTCAAAAAATAGCTCACAAGATTGCCATAAGAAGCCATTTGTGGTCTGCTCAGTCGTATTCAACTTTGACACATGGGGAAACCCAGAACCTCGGTGCTCATTCACTGAGATAGACTTTGGTCAATCATGGTCATCTTTTTATGAACAAAATAATACTTCCTGCTTACTTCATAGTTTACTATCTTGGTTAGTTCTTTCATTTAGGAGGAGCTTGGTTTTGTTCTTGTGGAACAGTGTCTCAAAAAAAAGATGAAACCTTGATCCATCTCTGTGTTGATTGAGTGCAGGGAGTAAAAGGAAGAGTCAGAAGAGAACAGTTTTGATGGCTGGCATTCTTGTTAACTCTTTTATGGAGCTCAAAACAAGGTTGCTGCAAAATGGCTAAAACAATGGTGGGTGGTCTTGGATTTAGAGGACAGGCTTTGTTTGAAAATCTCACTACTCACCACTTTGGGTGTAGTAATATTGTCTTAGTGCCTGAGAGTGGAAGACCAAGCACAGACAGTGAGGTATGTGAAGCACTGAAGCAAAGGGAATGTTTCACTGGACTATGTTGTGTTGATGTGCAACAAGGCGACTATTTTTACTGGATTGTTCATGTATTATTGATAGACTTGTCTAGTTAAATTATGTTACAGTCAGTTATGATGTAGCAAATGTCTCCCAGGTAACAAACGTGTGTAAGAGTGTGTATGTGTGTAACTGTGGTGACATAACTCTTTTGGAATGTGTACGGAAGATAAGTATGAACCTGCTCCAAATTTTAACACACTTCATCCTCTTTGTCTGCCCTTAACTCTTCTCTCCTTTCAGTTTTGTTTCTCCTTTGCTCACGTTTAGCCCTACCCCTCTTTTTTACTGCTCCTTTTTATTGTTTTATTTTCTCTTTATCTACCTCTCTTCTTCTGCTTCCCCCGTGTTTGTTGTCTTCATGGAGTTTTAGCAGCTTTTTAAAGAGTCCAAATGTGTTTTATCGAGCATGGTGAGCATATCTGATTTGGCGAGCAGGTGCCAGAAACAAATTAGAAATGTGCCAAGTTTACACTACTAATGTGTCTTTGAATGAATCCATGTGTAACATGGTGTAAAATATTGTTTTGCGTCCTCGCATGTCAGAAAGCTGTATATTTGATAGTTTTGGCCATTTTTTAATGGCCAAGTAACCAGTTATTGAACCAGTTATTGAACAACACTAAGGGTTTGTCTCTCCAATCTACATTTTATGTCTGCAATGCAGTGCAATTACATATACTATTTTCACTAAAAATAATAATAAATACAAGAAACAGGTAATTAAAACACAAAAAAGCAACCTTTGAATGGAATAAATAAGTTTTAGTGATATAGCAACATTTATCAAGTTTCTGAGAACAAAAATGTGTAATTCATAATAACTGGTCGATTTATAAATAATAATTGGCCAATGTTGATTTCTTTAAGAATGGTAAATATTGGTGATTTTTTGATCTACCTCTAATATTTGATGGATAAGACAGAGCAAGTGGGAAGGTTGAAAGAAGAGGCAGCGATGCAACAGTACTGATGCCAACAGCTGTACAACATCAAAGAAGAAGAAAGGCTGTAAGGAATAGACATCATCAATTATCATAAATATAAAGATGGAAGCAATGTGCCTGTCAGTTCATATACTCTAGATTCATAAATTCTACAACAAAGGTGGTAGAAATTAGTTTTAAATGAGGCTGCAATGATTGTTAAATCATTAAAATTGACAGATTTTGGTTTGTGGAATATAAATATATATTATAAATAATAATATTAAAAATAATAATCTTGATTTGGGGAACCCCAGTCAACATTTTCAATATTTTATGACATTTTTAGGACCAAACAAATTGTGGATTAATGGAGAATATTAACAACAGATTAATCAATTATGAAAATAATTGTTAGTTGCTGTTCTAGTTTTAGAGTCATTACAGAATCCATGTCTTTAGATTTTGCGTCACCTTGCAGTGATGTTGCTGATTCCAACGAACAAAATACCGCATCACTATTCCCTTTCAAGTGTGTAGGATTAGATACAGTGGCCCTCAAGTAAATGCAAAGGACCCATATGCGTGCCAAGTTCTGGTTTGGTTGTTCTGACGTTCGGCATGGAAGAACGTATGAGATCGCTGATTATTACGGAGGGCTCATCTTAAATCAATGAAAACATTTTTGGCTTTGTTAGGTGTTCTTGATGATGTTTGAACAATGCATGAAAGCAAAATTAATTAGTGACTGTCTTTTCTACTATATAAATAAAGTATTTAATGCAGACAAATTGCTTGAAGCTGGTCGCTGATTAGTCTGTTGTGTTTACACTCTTTAATCCCTTTATCACATTTGCTTTAGTTGATGGGAGTTGGCTCAAAAAGACTTTGTCTGCCAACTACAGTGTGTTGAAATTCTTGTGCCAAACCTATGGTTCTTTTGAAGACAGTTTTATAGCCAGAGTTAGGGTTGGTTGAAATGAGTCAAGCAGGCAACATTGACATCATTGCATTGCACTGCTCAGTGCTAAAAAACAATGTTTGGCAAGAACACCTGGCCTTTTAATCTGGAATAAGTTGATTGATGTGAGAAATGGTCCTTGTCTGTTGGTTTATTTTGCTAAACACATGGTGCTCAACTCATAAGATTAAGGTTGTTTGCATTTGAGGGATGAAAGATTCTATGTCTTGAAAATATGCCCCATGCAACTGTCCTAAATAGAAGAATAAGTGAAGCAACCATTTCTTTTCCTGTGAACTGACCAAACCTTTTACGGTTGTAAGCAAATGTTAGCTATTGAGTTTGAGATGATACATTTGAGCCAGTGTCACTTGGAAAAAGAGAAGGAAAGAAGACAAATGCATTTGTAACCTGTATTAGATAAGTGTATTTGATGCCCATATGGACCCTGTTTAGTTACCTCATGTGTTATAGAACACCATAGTGTGAGACCACAACGGTGTGAAAAATCATGTCTTACCTTTGTCATCCTTGCATCTGTAATTGTCCTCAAAACAGCAGGGAAAAAACCTTATATGGTGTTTTGCATGTACTTTCATGCACTTACTATCAACTTGTCACCTGATGCTTCTCACGTACATTTCCGGCAACTTCAATCCCTTCTTACTGGAGACAACCCTCTGGTGCTTTTTATCATTGTGTGTCTCATGTCATCAGGAAAGACAAGATACTTGAAACGTTCACTGATTCCACTTCCCCTGCTTTGATCGGCAAATCAGTTGCGTTTATCTGGCTTCATCATACCATACTTTTTGGTATTGTTTTTAAAGCTAGAGAATGACCATTAAAAACAATAAAAATGTGGACAGAGGAAGCCGCATTGACACAGCCAGGCTGCTTGAAGAGCAACAGCTTTGGAGTGCAACACGTTTCCTGGTCCCATTGATGTTCTAATGGACATGGTCAGTTCCTAGATGTAGGCCATTGTTCGTCCAGTAAAGAAAAAGTCAAGATACCCCAATAACAAACAGTGGGTGAGTCCTATCTGGATCTGTGTGATATGACCAATCTCATGTCCAAGTGATTCTTTTTTTAACAAAGCCTTTTCATCATGACTTTTGCTTGAGAGAAAAACCTCTTGCATCGTCTTGAGTTTGCTTTGAGAGCTCGATTGACTCGTGTCATCTCGCTTTGTCTGGTTTCACATGATTCTTTTGTAGATGGTAAAATAGATGGTTAAAGAGGTTTGTAGTGTTTGACTTTGTGGGGAACGGTCTGCAGCATAATTTGCAAAGTATTGTTTTTCTGTCCATGTTGGGCATTTTTTAACCACACCACGTGCGTGTGGCTAAAGTAGTCGTTCCTTTAGGTACTTGCTCCTAGATTTGTCTCTTCCATGTTTGTTTGTGTTGCCTACGCTGTCTACATCTTCTGTTTTGTGGTGTACTTTCACATTTTGTATTTTTGTCTTAGTGTTGTAAATTAATCCATACCACTAAAGGGTAAAATAACATTAATTGAACTGTTAACAGTAAATTTGGTACAAGCCGATGCCTTATATTAGAGAGGTCACACAGAGCTTTTTCTCTTGTTATAAGATGTTAACTCTGAAATGTTCCTCCCTGTATTATTGCCTTTGATCTTAAGCAGGCTGTGTCCAGAATCACTCAAGAGACTCACAGACGCACACACCAGCTCGGAGTGTCTCAAAGTCAACAAACTTTGATACCGAGTCATGGTGGTGCACTGTTAGTCAGCCTCCTATCTGCTGTCCTATCTCAAGCAAACTGGTTGGATAACTGGTGTTTGTGAGCCAGGACTGTGCTGCAGAGCCAAACAGTCTGATGAGGACTTTCTCTGTAATTGTCACTCATTTATTGTGAAAGAATTTTTTTCAAAATCAGACGGTAATGAGGTTGTTGATTTTTTTTCATTCTGCCTCTAACTGGGCCAACATGCTGCATTAGTTCATATGGGTTTTGTTTGGTTTTGCGTGAAAAGTTGCTGTGTAGATTCTGAGAATTGGCTGGAGCCTCATGTATATAAGATCTGTTTGCCTTCGTCTGTCTGACTGAATAGTCCCACTGTAGATCCTTCAGTGTACACTGCAGCTCCACTGTCTGTGTCTTTCCTCAGCCTTGCTGACAGTATATGTGGGCTGTTTGCTTTACTCGCTGATCTTTTTGCCTGATCCACTCTGCAAGAGTTTGAGTCAGTTTGGCAAAACATTTTGACTTTGATAGTATTTTTAGATTTCATTCTTTGTTTTCTTCATATGAATAGTGGTTTACACTTGCTCAGAATATGTCGTAGTGCAACAGTGCTACATATCTGTGAGGGTTGTCATTCATCTAGGTCGTAGTCATCTTCAGGAGTTAGCTCTAGGCAGCTGGACTTGCTTGAGTTAAGTTGAGTTGCCCTCCGCTAACTCCTGAAGATGCATCAGTGCTAGTTTGTATATTTTAGGGCGGTCATTTTTTTTTTTTTTTTTTTACCTGTAATTGCGTTCAAATTTGCAAGGAACGTTCAAACCCAAACCTAAAAAAAATAATTCAAGTTCAAATTATACAGTCTAGAAATACATCATACCATCTGATGTATTTACCACATGTGCCAGCAGAGGGCACAGTGAGCACAGCTTGGCCCTGTATCCACTTTGTGTCCATGATGTTGTGATGTTTTCAGAACTGCAGTTTACTCCTTAACTAAAAGTTTTACTGTGAAAATGGACTCTAGCAGACAATCGCGACACTAAAGCACCTGAAAAGTGGCATATGGAAGAAAAACTGTTTTCCAAATGTAAATTGAGTTAATCCAGTTGTTGCCTTGTTTTAATTACTGGTACTGCAGTTCATTACCCCCGCCAAGGAGGCTATGTTTTTGCCAGCATTTGTTTTTGTCTGTCTGTCTGTTAACTCAAGTTATGGACAGATTTTGATGAAATTTCTCAGGAAAGGTGTGTAAAGGGACAAGGAACAGATGATTAGATTTTGGTGGTGATCCAAACTGTCATCTGGATCCAAGAATTTTTAGAAGGACTCTTTTTTTGGCGGAGGTCTGCGCTCTCCGAATGCTTCTAGTTGCTTTTTATGACAATCTGTTGATCAAACCAGCATTTTGATTTAGCAGCCTTATTTGTTCTGTTTGTTCTTTTGCCAGTGTCTCTGTCACTTTTTTCTGGTTACCAAACCTTGAAATCTTTTTTCAACCAAAGCTGTTTTTTGCCACCAGATTTTGTCAATGAAAGCCCAGCCCAGCGTTGTGTTTAGCTTACACACAGTTTACACATGTCCTTTTAAAGTGTATACACATTCTTACTGCTTGTTTTCAAGACAGCCATTCACTTAACACTGTAAATACATTACATTGTGACGATTCTCTAACGCAGCCTGTGGCTTTCTTCCTTTGACTCTTTTCCAGCTACATTTCTGAACGGGCAGTCAGAGAGTAGTAATCAAGAAAGCATGGCTTTCTCATTTTTATGCTCTCAGTGGATTATGTTTTTTTCCTACAGTGTGGAGAGTGCTGTTACTGGAGGTTAAACTTAGTATTTCACTGTGCCCTTGTGTATAATTGAGCAACCATGAAGCTACATTAGACACAGATGACTCCAACTTGTCTGTCAGTTCTCACTCTTGGTTCATCTCTTTTTTTTCTGTCTTCATTTTATTTCTTTTACCTTTTCTCTATTTTTGTCTCTTTTCTGTCAATAGAGTTTGTGTGCTGTGTCAAGGAGTGGCAGTGGTAGAGTGGGTTGTCTTTCAACCTGAAAGTTGAGGGTATGATTTCAAGCTCTAGTCTACATGAGTCTACATGACTAGTGGAAAATATGTTGTCCTATGTAAATGGGTGAAATTTCAAAAGCTACACTGTAAAGCAGCTTTGAGTGGTCATCAAGACTAGAAAAGTGCTACTTCGCTGTACACATAGACCCTTTACCATTTTCTTTTACCTTCTAAGTGTGCTACCTTCTCTTATTCAGCAGGTCAGGACAGTCAGTCAGCCTGTCTGTAGTAATGGGGAAAGCATGGAGTTCCCAGCAGAGTGACTCATCATTCTTGTGAACAGGGGTCGTGTGTGTGTGTGTCTGTTTGTGTGTGCGTGTCTGTGTGGGCGGTAGGGGGTGGGTATTTTATTGTGTGTGGGTGTGTGTTCTTACATGTTTGTGTAACTAGGGTGTATACATTTCCCATGTTTTTTCCTTCCTACTGAGCACATGGTAGCGAAAGCACCTTGCCAGCTGGGTCAGTCGGTGAAAGTCAAACACGTGAAACGAACATACACAGACACACACACACGTGCACACACACACACTCTTAATCCAATCTGGTTTCACGGGGAAGAACCTTTCCACTGACTACCTCTCATTTATCTTACTTCTTTATCTCTTTTTTGACTCTTAACTCTGGGTGCATTTGACTGGATGTCCACGCCTATGTCTCTGCACATGCTCAAAAACAGTTTACTCAACTTGTCTGTGTGTCTGTCACGACCCGACTCACCACAAATATTTGCATATGAATAGTTAGAAGAGTTATGAGTTGGTTGCTACCATGGTTTAATTAAAATGATTTATTTGGATCATTCTTAAGTGACATAAACCAATATCTGCAGTCAATTATTTGAATATCTATGGTATCATATGAGGACTATCTAAATGCGAAATTATCTGTATTTATATAGCGCTTTTCTAGTCTTGATGACCATTAAAAGCTATTCACCATTCACCCATTCACACCTATTCACTCACACTTTCATACAGTGTGCAGCGCTTTTTTCTTATCACTCATGTTTCATACCCATTCACATGCTGTTGGCACAGCTGTCAGGAGCAACTTGGGCCTTGGGGTTAAATGTCTTTCCCAAGGAGACATTGACATGTAGACTTGTGGAGCTGGGAATCGAACACACAACCTTTTAGTTGAACGCTGACTTGCTTTACCCACCTAGCTTCTAACTGGGGAGTGATTTTTTTTTGACACAAAAGATGTCAATGAAGTTTCACTGGGTTAGTAGTGTGTTTTTTTTTATTTCCTGCACCAAGTAGATAACATTGTCTGTTTGTTTGTGAGTAACATAACTAACTAAACTAATAAAGGAAATAAAATTTGATGATCTGAATATGAATTCAGATTCAATTGTTAACCATTTGAGAAAGGAGACTATTCTGACACTGTGGGAAACTGAGTGGTCCTTGGTGGACATTTTCTCTCTCTGGCTGCTTTATCTAGTTTTGTATTTGTTTTTGCCTTCACTGGACAGTGGATAACCGTTGAAGTGCAATAGTTGCTATCTGACCCTCCTGGATGCTGTTTAATAGTAATGACATAGTGCCAATAAGGAGATGTGACACTGTTCCTAAAGTAAAGACTTTACAGTTCTTCATATTTTGTGTATATTCGTGCACATGTGTCTTTTTCTCAGCATTGCTTAAAAGGGGCAGTCCTCAGCTATCTGCTTCATGTCTTTATAATTGTTCCCAGCAGTCATGTGGCGCCAGTCAAATGTATGTGGACACGCAATTGCACACATTCGCTTGCGCCTACATACAAATTCATACACATATGCACATGCAGAATGACAGAAACATCTCATAAGCAGATGGTAAGTGGAGTGTGGCAAATCATAACTGGGCACAGTGAGTTGGACAACCTGCTGGATCACTGATTTGGACCACGTTTGGTACAGCTATCATCAGCTGTGTGTGTCTGTGCGTGTTTCATGCATTAGAAATAATTCAAATTCTGACTAGAAGCCATGGGGTTTACATGTCAGCTATGTATTTGGTCGGCACAAAATCAAATGTGGCTTTTTAGTATATATAATCATAATTTCAATTTTTTTCCCCAAAATATCAGGAATTTTACCTCTGAGTCACAAAAAAAACATTTCTATTTAATTCCTCCCAATTTTGTGGTCTCTGGCTGCCTGTGTTTGTGTCATTATTATCATTATTTTTTTTTTTTGGTCCTTGTGTTTCTGATGATTGTCTGGCTGTGCAGAGACAGTAATCGATCACACCGCACAGATTTGTGTGGGTATCTAATGTATGCGCCTGTGGCTGTGTCTGTCTGTGTGTGTAAGGCCTTGTTGGATAACAGGGAGCAGATGTGGGTGTGTAGGTGGTGTATGCTTAAAGAGCTTGTCATTGGCTCATACAGAGCAGATGTTTGTTAGGCCATCATCTTCCTCTGGCTACTAACAGTGCTGACACAAACTGTTCAGTTACATTTCAGACACTGAGCCAAGCAGTTAAATTAGACCAAAGATACCTGGACACGCAAGAGCACATACTGTACATGCAGGCACATACTTTTAGGCCATGTGATCTTTCAGCTCACTGTTGTATCCATTGACATGCTGAATGATTAGTTCAGCCTGTGGATGACTGGGTGTCTTAACCAGGACAGTATCAATATGGAATTTTCCAGACCACAGTAATAAAGTGCTGTGGTTTACGGTAATATTCTGGTCCTGCCAGCTGACAACACTTGAACGCAGCCCAGGCAGTTATGCATAGTTAAACACAGCCAAACTCGTAGAGGTGAGATCACATCTAGGGTTTATGTGTGGAAAAGTTTCTTTTGTTACCTATTTGTATTTTAACAAGAAAACAGAACTTGTAAATGAGCAAGTATCACCAAAGGTGATTTTTTTTTTGTGAGGTGCCATCATCTGACCATCAGCCAGGCCATGATTGTCCACTTAGTAAATCGTCTTCTATAATGAGTAATAAGCCAATTCCTCATGAATATGGTTTGTTATTTTTTCATATGAATATATTGTAAATATTAAAAAAAAAAGATAATAGGGAATAATGGTACATATTTTCAGAGTTCCTCCTTAGGTAGTATAAATTGATTCCTAAATAAATCATCATTGATAATCAAGCTGATTAGTCAAGTATTTGTGGACAAAACAAGACATTTGAGAACATCATTTCAGTTAGTTGCAGCCCTAAAGAAAAGGTAAAAAGTTGAAGACAGTTGGAAGAGTGCTTGAAAATTGGCTTGTCATCTTTTTTGCATGTGAAACTGGAGTAAACTGGTGTGTTAAATCTCTGGAAACAGTACACGTACATTTGTGATCACATCACCTGACAGATGACAGCTAGTGTGCATATTTTGCATATTGAGCATAAAATCAAGAACATGATACAAAGCATTGGAACGTAAATTAGCACAGTAATGATTTTCATACAAAATGTGATTTCCATTTTCAGGCCTGGATTTGTACCTTGAGATATTAAAGCAGTTTTTGATCCATTAACTATGTGCAGTGTTAAGCCTTGAAATTAAGATTTGGCCACCGTTGGCAACAAAGGAAGCTTCATTTGACAACATCTGCTTGACCACTCTGTTCATGGTCCTTTGGCTCTCCTGCAGCAGTGAGAGCCAGTGAGCTGGAACATAATGTGGCTTATATAAGTGGTTTTAAATGCAGAGTTTATGAAGCTGGTTACCAAGCAAAGAGAAGTTGGATATTTTACTGGAAATAATAAGCACCTTCTTTTTTGGTCATAGAAGTGACATCAGTCTTTGAGATCAAGACTTGTCCTGTAATCTGAAAAAAAATAAAACATATCTCCACTGCTTTGTGTTTAAAAACCTTCATGAGTCGTGCTTGTAATTTGCTATGGTTGATGTTACTTTGTTCCTTACGCTGCTCATTTTATTGCAGATGAATTCAGCCAAACCTCTTTGGGTAAGTAGTTTACACTTCATACCTGAATGCATACTTCAGTTCCTCGATCATTTTTGTGTGGTTGTTATGTTTGTCAGATGCCTTCATTGTGGTATTAAATAGGTTAATTTGCACATAAACAAACATTTCTTTCAGTTGAAGGTTTGGTTTTTGTGGGGCAGTTTCACTGTTTTAATGAGATGTGTCGATGTACGGCCAAAGGACCGTCTTTAACAGTGTAATTCTGAAGGCCAGTTTGCTATTTGCTGAGGAGAATTAGCTACAGATCCTCTGTGGTCAGCCGTGGGTGCCAGACCTTAGTTTTTTAGCACCACTATGGCTCCATGCTCAGATGATTTGAAACCTGGCTGTGGTTTGAGTTAGAACATGGTTTGGTTTTTATTTTTTTAACATCCCTTCTAAGCAGTGTAACATAAATACACAGGAAAGCTGATGGTTTTCTATCTGTGGTTGGTTATGCAGCTTGTTCCTCCTCCACCATTTCCACATCTTCCAGAACAGGATAGTTCTTGAAATAAGCAGAATTCAGATGAGGCTGGTGCCTGATTCACAGGTCTTTTGTGATTAGTAGTTTTTTGTCCAATGATGCACCAAGAAAATGACAAATTTATATGTCCTTAAAAATATGGAGATTCATTCTTCATACTTTTCATGCATTTTTCTTAATCAATATTAGAACAGGTTGATTAGAAATACAGTAGTTAGAGAACTTGTTATGGAGAAGGTTTTTCTACTTTTTTCTTACTTTTTTTCACTGACATTAGGTGTATTTGTAAAGAAGTTGTTCACAAGGAGTGACACCATGGCTGCTAGTCTGTCATCCTCTGAGTCAAAGTGTTGCGCCCCAAATTTTGCCTTACATTTGTTTCCCTGCCCTTTGACTTCTTCTGCTTTTTATGTTTGTGTTTTGGTTGATGTATGCCCTCTACTGGTATGAATTTTAACTACACAACATGCTAGGCTCCGAGAAATTAAACATAATGAATAAGTTACTGATTTAACCAACTAATGGTCAGTAATTAACATCTGCAGTTGAGATAGTGTACTGTAGGTCCAGTGTTCAGGACAACATTTGGATACTACATACTAATACTGATGATGAAGTGTTATCAGTTCATCAACAAAGTTAGTATAGCTTAATAGATTTTTTCTTTTTGTTTGATTTGTTTCTCTGTTTACTATCTGTCACTACTGGCTCTAATATTTCTCTTTAACTTGTCACTAATTTTTAATCACAGACAGAGATGTACCAGGACACATCCACATTGAAATAAGACACAGGCCAAGGGATGGATGTGTGTGTTTTTAGTTTAGCCTTCACCCCATTATGCATTTCACTGAGTGTGTTTATATGAGAGGTTGGCTTCAGTATTAAAAACTTGTATGCTAGCTCGCTTGTGGTCTTCATTCAACTGTGTTTGTGTGTGTGTAGCTGGCATATGGTAGCCATCTTGCTCTGGCGGCAGAGCTGGAGGAAATTCCAGTGTTGTAGAGCTGAGTTACCGCACACAGACACACGGATGCACATGCACATAAACACAGGTTAGTGATACTTGTGCCAAATTTGGACACTCAAAGTAATATATTATGTTTGAATGGACTAACGAGCTTTTAAGTAAACTGCCAAAAGCTGTATTGTATTTTGTCACTGCAGAACCTGTAATTAGTGAAATATTTTATTTCACACTTTCTTGCACTTGCTTTGTGTCTCTAACTTTGTTGGTTTCTCTCTCCCTACACACACACACGCACACACTCAAACACACTAACACGCACACCCAGCCATGGTTTGTGGATTGCCCGGGTGCTATCTCTGTATCTCTGGACACATGGCAACCATTACTCGTGTGTTTAGGCTCGGGCTAAAGTTGGAAGTAAGCCTAGCAGCTTGATGGATGGATGGTACTGGCAAAGTTTATTTTCTGTAGGGTCTCATACTGAATGTTAACTATGGTTTCATGTATTAATGTGGGCACTTTTATGTTAAACTGATTATGGTTCCAGCCTCTGCACAGGTCAGACTACAGTGTATGTATTCCTTCAGCATTAGCTGCACCTGTGGTGGCGGACTTCACGAGCATCAGATTAGGGTTTGAATCTGATCCCATTAACCCCCTCTACCACCCCAACTTTGAATAATATATATCCAAATTTCAGGTTAAATTGTGAATCCAAGCCATATACCTATAGATGGAGTTCTTATTATGTGACTAGTTGACTAATAATTTCCAAAATACCAATAAAACATTTGCTATTGTTTGACTTATCAAACAGAAACGTAAGAGTAGCAGGGGTATTCTATTGAATTAAAAGCTTTCTTTTTAGAACCAGGAGGTGAAATCATACTTTTGAAATGTTTCTAGATCAAAACCCTGCGATATCCTTTCATATGGTCTGTATGTTTTCCGTATTTCTTTCGGACTCTTCTTCCTGTCGCCTCACTCGGTCGCAGACATTTCCAATACGACTTCAAAGTCCATAGTGACAAGATTTCCTGTGCTTATCAACTTTTCTCATCCTCCTCAGCGAAACCATCTCACATCATTCAACTTCAGCTGTTTCCTTATCTTGTGCTCACATGAAGCCTGACCACATTAGATGATTTTGATTTCAAAGACTGACAGAACCTTTGTCTGCCACTGTTTTTTTCCAATATAAGCAGGCACCATTTACATTTACTTTCTGTCCTCTATCTCTATTTTTTTCTCTTAATTTAAATGGACATTAGCTGTTGTTGGATTTTATTTTTTTTCTTATCTTTTTGTCTAGTCCAGTATACCTGTAGTCAGCCTGGACTAACCTAATGTAGGAATAAAGGAGAGGCTTTAATTGATCTTCAGATCGCCACATACTGGAGTCTGACTTACATTAGGCCAAAGTGTTTCCCTTCATCTCAACAGTTGATCTGATTATCTTGCAGTGTGGAACAAGCTCAGAACCGGACACATTGGCCTTCCCGACAGGTTGTAAAGCACTGCAACATAATGAGATTTACCTCATGTTTAATTTATCCAGTGGCGCTTTGTTGTGTTGATAGGAAAGTGTAATGAAGAAAACAAGTTGCATATATTTGTTAATGTTAGACTTCAAGAAAATTAATTTTAAATAGTTTTTTACTTGGCATAAATGTGGATCATGTAATTTTTGTCTTTGCAAGTGAGACAGGTAAAATGAATGAGCATTTATGTTTTGATAAAACCATTGATTAAGCCTTCAATTGAGATGATATGTGTTAAATAATAGGCAGGTGCTTAAGCTTCAGTGCCTCAAAGTAAAGGCTCAAAGAGGCAAAGAAACAATCTGAATGTGGCATCATTCTCACAGCCTGGTGTTCAGCTTGATCTGGGTAAGAGACTGTGAAGGATAAAGACAGTAGAGGCATAAAGAAAGTCAGAAAATGGTTTTATTTTGTTCCACATAAACTACGCTATAGAATTAAAGCTTTTCTGTTTTTATTTTCTCAAAAAAAAGGTCACTTTGTACGTTTGTGCATTCTGAACCAAAATATATATAAATATATATTTTTTTTACTAAGCAGTATAAGCAGTATTAAGTGCTCATTAAAGGGTAACTTATGTTGAATGGAAACTGGTTAATCACAGCCAAACATTTAAGATTTTATTGTTTCTAACAACAACAAAGCTCATTGTCAAAGCATACAAATGTAGTGGCAAATGTGGGAAAATAATAAAAACATCAGTTTATTCTGTTTCTGAATCCTCATCCAGGGTTGAGTTGAATCAAATGCTTTTTATAGGTACTGCTAATCTGCTGCCCTCAGTTGTTCCACTGACCCAGTCACACAGACTCACACAAGCACACACACACACACACTAACCCCTACAAAGAGGGGGAATGATAAGCACACAATTAAACCCAGCATGTATATGTATATACACAAGCCAGACCAGCACTGGGGAGCTTGGCATATTTAAACACAACTCAAGCACACACACACACACACACACACACAGTCAACATTGTTGTTGTCGCCTGGAAAGGTAAAATGGACTGGGTGTGCAGTGGTTGCCATAGTGATCTAAGTAAACACGAAAAGCTATTGTAGTATACCCCACCATCTTGGCTGGACCACGTCATGTTGTTGGGTTTAATCTCACACAGTGTATTTCACACAGTGTTCTCTCACTCTTTCTCATGCGCGCACACACACAGACACACACAAGTCAATTAGGCTTGCTAATCCTTTGACTTGTCATCGTTTCCTTATTCCTAAGTACAGACTCATAAATATGGACATCCACACTGATGACCAAACACTGCAGACAGTTCACTAAATTACACATCAGTCTTTGTTAATTTTTAATTTGTGTCATAAACTGTAATGACCCATCTTCAGTTACAGGACATCCTGTAGTCATTTTTTTTTTATCTCATCAGACAACAAGTATGTGAGTGTGAGATTAATGACTGCAAGGATGTTGGTGTATAATTTCATCAGCAAGTGTTTGTACATTCTTTTAACTCCTAACATCCTGCTTGTCTGTTTGATTAACAATGTATTTAATCCCAGTGTCTTCTTCTACACCCCCACCCACCATTACCACTGTCCCCCTCTTTTTTCTTCTCCGTCTTTCTCCCCTTTCACCGTCTTGCTTTTCTTCTTGTAAAGGTGACTAAATGTGCAGTGGCATACCAGAGTATGAGTGACTCACCATGTGGGATTGTGCTGCCACAAAAAGGACTCGGTTAAAAAAAGAGAGAGCCCTATTGCATTGGCTTACTCATCATCATCATCATATGAAAGCCTTTTTCATCATCAACTCTGGATTTGCGCTTGAAAAAAAAAGGCCTCTTTCACTTCTGCCCCTCCTCAGATGTCCCGTGTCTGATTATCTATAGGCGCAGCTATTGTTTGACTATTTTCAGGATGCCTCAGCTTTCACCCTTCACCTCCTTTTTTGCTGTTGGCTTGGAAAGTTTTTTTTTTTTTTTCAAACCCAGGAATCTCTGCATGTCCTGTTTCTGCTATCCCTTTTAATTAGTCTAGTTGCATGAATTTGCAGCAGGAGCAGTTTTGTTTTCAAGATGAAGCTGTGCATTTGGGATTAGGGACTATGGGAATACTTGGACCCTTCTTGGTAACAATACCCATGGCTACATTCCGCTGTCTGTTTTGGTTCTTGCTGGAAGAGTTACAGAAGAAAGGTGACTGGTGGAAGGTGATTCACAGAATAGACTCGGGGGTACAAAAAAGCACACACTCACAGAGACATGCAGGCACTCTCAACCTATGGAAAGAATGAATCTTGAAATTGGAGAAGCTCCCTGCCATTGTTGGTCTACCATTTACAGTTATTTATTGGGCTAAGAGTGGAAAAGAATTTCATTCCTAACCATTGTGCAGGTACTTTGGTATCACTGGGAAACCATCGCCCTCTGTAGACATGTTTGCACTGGATGAAAGAAGTGGTTTTTCACATTAAGCTTCAGAGAAACCTCCACCACTAGCTTGGGGTAAAGTGGTTTGTGTGGTATTATCAGACTTGTAGAGATTTAAACAGTCATGTGGCTTCCAACGGGTGTTTCAGTATCCCTCTGATAAACTGAAGAGTTAGCTCAGCTGTGCTCTCACTATTTTTACCCGACATTCAATGATTTGTGTAGGACAACAAACTTCAGTGAACTTTCAACTGAGCCCTTTCACCCTGTTGCTGAGGAGTTAATTCTCAGCCATTTCTGAAAAATAGTTGGATGGACACAATGCAACTTTGAATGACCACAGTTTTAAACAATGCAATTAGCAAATTGCAAAGTCTGCAATAATTTATTATTCATGCAAACTAAAAGGTGTTTCCCCCAAATCGTTCTGCCCTAATATGATGCTTTTTCTTTATATTTCATCTCTGTGGGGTTTTTTTAAATCTTGCACAGTGGCATGTTGAAAGTTTTTTTTTCCAGGAATTGGATAAAATTTGTAAAACAGAGATGAAAGAGCTTCCTCTTCTTTAACCTCCAACTGCTTCCGTCTGATACTTCAGATCAAAGAAGTAGCTCTGCCTAAACCTGCTGGACCCAAAATGGCTAATTGTCCCCAAAAGAGAGAAAAAGACAAGGGCAAATGAATACCACATTGTCAAGTTCGCTTAATTTTTTGTCAGTGGAATCCAACCATAGCTATAATAGCTACAGAATTTTGGGTTTAATTGTAGATTGTAAATCTTGACATGCTGCTGCATTTAGAAAATACACACATGTGGACATACATCATATAAACACAACCACACAGTGGGAAAAAAAAACATGCAACAGGTCATCTGACACAAGTATGAACAAGAGCAGGAGTGTGTTGCTAAGGGGCAAAACGACAGCTTAGTAATTTGCAGCATTGTTTCCAAGTTGTTAAGGAAGGATAATTAGTAAAATAAATGTTTACTGGACCTTGCACTGTTTGGCATTAGAGATGGAAAATAAAGAGAGCCTTTGCAGGAGAAAAAAAAACAAAAAAAAGGCCAGGAGTATGTAAAATCTCTGTAAAGGTGGTGAAGAGGTAGAGATGTTATAGAGCATATGGGACTCACATAATGGCAAGGTGCAAGGAAGGAACATGGAGGTACAGCCTGCATTTCCTGATCTCCAGTTACTATGGAGGGAAGCAGGAAAGGGGAGAGAAATCCTTTAGAGTATGACACAAATATGTTTACTGAACCTTGAACATTTTTGGCATTAGAGTGCTGGAAAACATGGCCAGGGACTGACTGAAGAGTTTAGTGTGGAAAAAAAAAAGGTAGTTTCAAGGTCTAAAAATTAAGGGACACAGTCTGGAAGTGGAGGGCTGCAGCGGGAAGTGTCCTTGCGATTTATCATCCGGCTGGATTTTGCTGACAAGCATCTGAATCACTATTTCTTTAACCTGTTTAAGACATTCACTAAATATTTACTGCATGTACACTTGAAGAATTTTGGAGGCAAATCTGTCCTTTTCCTTTTTCTCATCACACTTAAGGAACATTTCCTTTTCATAGTTTATATTGGAGTCACAATAATAAAATATAGCTGTAACAGTGTCATGTTAAAAAAAAAATGAAGGCACACTGACTAAAAGTTAAATAGTTTTATTTAATAATTTTTGGATAAGTGGTTTTTGAGACATGGAGGATGCCTGTGAAGCAGTTTAATGTGTTTTTATGACTCTTGTTTCATGACTACAGTATGGTATATTTATTATACTGTTCTTGTAAACACTGAAGTCTGCCAGCTGAGCTGTGGATACAGAATGATGTGAATGTAAAGAGGGCAGCGAAAGCATGAAGTGTGGAATGGACAGAGAAAGAAAGGAATGTAAGCAAGCGAAGGAGACTGGAGTCGGTGAGATTTGAATTTGCTGAGTGTGCTGTGTGAAGTTAACAGTGCCATAGTGGCAAATGTATCACTGCTGTGCTACATCATAAGACACCAGTTCAACTATAGTTTGTCTCTGATTCACTATAAAGATGTGAGGAATTTTATACATTGTGTGGAGTGTCAACTACACTGCTGTTTTTTTTTTTTTGTTTTTTTTTTCAGATACTTTACATATGCAGCACTTAAGAAAAGGAAGCAATTAAAACCACTATCAATTGACCAATTGATCAATTTGATGTGCCTCAGAGCACTTTGCCATCAAAATGTTTTTAATTTTTTTTGGTTTGGGCATATAAAATATTGAAATAAACTTCCATAATCTCACTTTTCACTTTAAAAGACACATACATGAAGGATCATCCCTTTTCACGTGTTACGTTTTATGTTTTAAGACGCACTGATGCATCACAAAGTGTCACGTGGTGTTTTTAACACAAGCTTCATAAACAAAAGTTGTCAGATACAGTTGTTGAATAATTTTAGTAATAGAATGGGATTCAGTTTCAGAAAGTTATTTTGATTGTAGCAAATGACACAGTGGCGTATCCTGTGGTGAGTGAGAATTACATAATGAAGAGAAGCCATAGGTGTTTTCAGGCTTGTCCTAAAATGCAGGTATGCTCTGAACTGTATAACACACTATCTGTCACTGTCACTGTCACCTAGTGATTAATTTTCTGATATTTCTGCCCCACAGTTATCTTGATGCATTAGTTCCGTACTGAAGCCATATGTCGTTATCCTGTTTGACTCACACATATGTCACATCAACCTTTTTTGACGCACAACAGCACTGTAAGGGCAGAAACTCAGACTGACCTAGTGTCTTAGTTTGACCAAACTCAGTGACACTGTTGTTTAGACATTGACGGCCTTTGTAGCACTCATATGAGCCAAACATAACGCCTTGATGTCCTTATGGAACTTTGATTATGTTTATCTTATGGTTTAAACAAACATATGATCTGTTTGCTGGTGAGACCCATGCTTACAGAGCTGCCAAGAAACCAGAGGTTCCAGGTTTATTTTCACTAACCATGCAAATGGTTATGTGGCCCTTTGGATTTGTGTAATCGGTGTCACATGCTTCAATTTTACATATTTCAAATGATGCTTTTGCTAGTCCTATTTCTAAAGTGTATAAGGTTCATGTTTAGATATTAAACTAAAAGACAGCAGATGTGTTGTCTTTGTTTGATCTTTATTTGACTTGTCTTCAATCATGTTTCTTTTTTCTAGATCTTCATTTTTGTTTTTATTGACATGGCAGGTCTAGCAGTACTCTAAGCTGATAATGGTCAGAGACAAGATTTCTTTGTGAGCTCTCCATGACTCATCTTGCTCGTAGGTCTTTGGAATGAACTCTGTTTTGGTTTTTCTCTGTTGTTCTTTATAGCAGAAGTGATGTACAGTACAGGTCAATGAAAGTAAGCTGTAAGTGAATGAGCTGCCTGTCAGTGCATGTAGGGTTAGTGTGCAGATGCTACGTTTGAAAGATGTCGCTTAAAACCCTTAGAAGACTAAAACTGAAATTTGAAAGTGAATCTTTTCAGTTTTTGTGCTGCACTTTGGGGCGGCAGATCATATAGAAACATGTCATAACAGGTTCAGCTATGCTTTGGGATAACCCAGGAAGGAAAAAAAAAAAACCAATGGAGTTGGACTGTATGCACATGTGGGCTATCAATATTTGCAACTGGAAAATGGTTTCAAACAGATGTTGGTCCTTTCTGTATGTTTTGATGGAGAAAAGCCCATAAAAGTTTACGGTTTTGGCTCTTGCTCGATTCAGTTGGCTGTCTGGACCACATGTGACGTTGCCTAACGTCTTGCACTGAAAAAGCTTTTATGAGCATCATGTCACTGCTGAGAAAGGCATTAAGGGGTACACAAAGCAGCAGGGGGTAGACATGACTATGGAATAGGAAAACAATGCTTTTGTCTGATATTTAATAGCAGTATCTTAATCTTGAGCATACATGTAATATTTTTGGATTCTTGGATTACATTGGAGTTTATGATTTAACTATTCCAGTAATTTTGACTTCTTTGTTTCCGACTAACTGATGGAAAACTCCAGATATTTAATCCCTGTAGGCCGAGCACCTGTCTAGAAAGTAGTTAGGTTAAACAATGCACGTCATTCACCCCCTGATGAGTCAGTATCATATTGGCTCATCCTCTGTTTTGCATGTGACATTTTTGGCCACACGTCTCTGTGTGATTGAAAGTTTGGTGCTATTTATGCTTGAAACTGAATCAATAAGAGCTTCTTTGTTTGCTTTGTCATTTCAGTTCAGTTCCAAGTATAATAAAGCCTTGGATTTCTATTAATTCATCCAACACTTCATTTGTCTGCATTCTCTCTTTCTACTGTTTGTGCTTGTGTTTTGTTTGTTGTAAGAATCCAGACCACAGTCACAGACTTTCAGCCTTTACTTTGTCACTCATCTCTCACATTACTTTTTGTTGAAACAAGACTATGTGCTTGACATTGACAGAAATCAGTCATGGAAATGATGAATGAAACAAATAAAAGCAGAGTGTTTTTTACTGCTTTGTGCGGCTGACTTCATCAGACTGTTAGTCAGCGGCGCTCAGAAATGGTTTCACTATATCAGGAGAAAAATGGCATTGGACAACTAATGTGAAGCAAGGGAAAAATACAGCATTTTAAGAACTATAAAAACACTTAACTTTCCATTTGCCAAGCTGGATGTTTTTTGTTTTTTTTTTCCCTCAAGAAGAACTTGGAGTGACAGACATTAATTTTTTGTTCCTGTTTCCCTCAAAGATGGTATACTTCTTTTCCAGTTTTTGATAACTTTATCAGACTTTAGTTTTTCTATATCTTGTTCTTTGTATCGATTTTGTGCCAGCTCTCATTTGGAGTGCATTGCCTTCTCATCTGACACTTGATTGAATCTTACTGCCTTGGTTTGTCTTCATTTGATGTTTACCTCAGTCCACTTGTGTATTTATAGCGAAAATTGTTTATTATCTGTGTTTAATACTAACAGCAGGGTACTTTAATTCCTCTTCTTTCTCTTAACACTCTTAATTGACAAGGCTGTTAAAGCCAGCAAAATTACATTACTCACTCTTCCACCTGGAGAAATATTGCATACATTATGAAAAAGTTTTTTTGGACCCCACTCTGTGTATTATGGAGATATCACACATTCAGCTCTGTAATGAGAAGTGGCTGCATATATAAAAAACTCACATCAGCCCAGTGGTAAATTTTGGGACTAAGATTAAACTGAAGTCTCTTTGTGCCCATGGCTGCCTGTTGTAAATGTTCCCTGCGGGTAAAAATATCAGCAGCATCACATCACACTCTCAAAGGTCCATGACACATTTCATGAAAGGCGGGAAGTTTTTTTTATTTATAGGCTATAGATAGTACTTCCAGTAGACACCGGTGTCAAGTCAAGTCAATTTTATTTATATAGCCCAACATTACACACAGTGATGTTACAGTCTGTACAGCAAGTGCCACACTTGATCCTTAGACCCTGGTGTGCTGAGTAGTTCCCTGCATCTGTTTCATGCTCATTTGTAAACGTTAGCAAGGCAACATACTAAAATGTGGACATAGCAAACATTAGATCCACTTAACATCAGCATGTTAACCTGCTGACGTTAGCATTGTGCACAAAGCACCACTGTGTGTAAATACAGCCTCACGCAGCTACTTACATGGCTGTTGACATTTTGTTTTTGGGCTGTATCTTGCGCCAGTGTAGTTTTGAATATTATTTTTTTTCAACAGACGTTGGTTTCATATATTTTGATCCCCACGGTACAATCTCTTCTCCTGTACAAGTGTAACTTAGACTGTACAGTAAAGCCAGTGCAAACAAAAACAACACATTTCTCTTGTGTGTTATTAGTGCTGTGTATTTTTTTTAATTCAGAAAATAGCACTTCCTCTTGTAAAATATCCAAGACCAAAGTCTATCTTGGCCTTTATTTGTGATTATAGCGTGCTGACCTCCTTTCAACAAACAATGTATTTTAGTGGCATGTGGAAATTATCTAAAGATATAAGGGAGCTATACTGTTTTCCTAAACGTCTTTTTGTTCATACCCATTTGGTGGTGAAAAATGCACTCATGATGCTCATAATGAGGATTAAATTGATGATGATACAGCTGCCTTTAAGGCTGCTAATTCTATGTGCAAAGCCACTAGGGTTTAAAAATAACACTAATAATTGTTCCTCACCCCTTGTCCCTCTGTCTCTCCTTCTCTCCCTCTCTTTGTCTTTGCAGATGCCAGGCCTTTTGTCCAGTCCTGTGTGTCTGACAGTCATCTGGTTTTTATCTTGGTCGCTGCATCTTAGTTGTGCTCAGATTTGGACCGATGAAGGTAACACATGTACACACACACACTTTTCCACAGCATTCATAGTTAAGACCCTCATCGATATAGTGCATTTTCTAGCCCTTTGCTCTAAACTTCCATACAAGAACACATACACAAATGCCCACATGTGTAAATATGTAAAAAACATTTCCAAATGCATGGAGGCACACCTATGCCCACACATCAAAGAACCCCAAACCCCTCTTAAAGACAGGGATTTCTTTGTGAAAAACTCTTTTTGACTTCATTCAAGGTGCTTGTGGCTTCTTCTGCTTCTGCTGCAGAAAGGATTTGTAGAAAATTTTGCAATAAAAACACGATTTAGTGCAGTTCACCACTGGACTGTTTGTCCAAGCAAAACCTTGATCAGCCTTGTTGAAACAGAGTTCAGTTTTTATAGGTCTTTATGGGACCAACAATTTCAGTTTCTTTTTTTTATGTGCACTCTGCAAACAAGAATTCTATTGTTGAAACTCTTGAGGATCTGTACAGTATTAAGAAATATTTCTCTCTCTCTCTCTGTTCCACCCTTTTTGTTTCTCCTCTCTATTATATCTCGCCTCTGTTTCTTTCTTTTTGAAATTAGACAAATTAGTCACTCCATCAGTTAAAATACTCCCTCTTAGCACAAGTGAGACTGTCAGACTTTTCCTTTCCCGTTAATTTTACCCTTCAGTGCTCTTTTTCATTGTTTGGAAAGTACTGAGTTTCACCCAGCTTGCAATTTCTGTCCACCCTGCCGTTTGATTTCAGTGTCAGGAGAAACTTGCAGCCTTCCTGTGTGCATTATGTGCATATATGTGCTTAAATGCATATGTAGTTTTTTTTTTTTTTTTGATTTTTATGAGTGTGTGTGTGTGTCGGGGCCCTCTTGCCAGAGGCAGAATCAGATATGAGTGGAACGCTGTGGGTTTGGGGAATAATGTACTTCACTGCCAATAAAACATGAATACACACATTCAGAGCTGCCAAGTCTTTGCACTGCATAAAGGCCCCAGGTAACACATGCACACATTCATGATCAGAAACAGAGGGATGGAGAATATCTGTGTGTTATCTGTGTGTTTGGTGTTTAAAAAGCTTTTTTAAACTTGCAAGTGAGATTGAATAAACATGTTGACTAGGGGAGAAAGCTTGACATGACAATTATATTGAAAGTTTATATCAGAGAAAGTGATTTTGTAAATTAATAATTACTTGTCAAGTTGATGGGCACGTGTTAGTTTATTTCTATTTGAAAGGTCTGCGCCCTCTTCCCATTGTGCATTTTGACTTCTGCAGTAAAATATATAAATGTAACCACAAAATCACTGTGGAGCAGTTTACTGTTCTATTTCCCAGCTGTTTCATTTGGGTAGCCACTAAAATAACAGTAGTAAGGCCAGAAAGGCTAGACGGGGCAGAAATGTGAATTCAGGGTGTCGGCGACAATAAGAGAAGGCCTTCAACTTTGTTTGTGTAAAACTTTTTGTTAATTAAGTTGGCTTCTGTAGGTCATATGGAGTTGTTGCAACAGCCTGATAAAAATAATATACATACATCAGTACAGAAAATAAAACAAAAACTCTTCTTCTCCACCTGATTGGGCCTTGGGAACTTTTTAAGTTCTATTATGGGGCACATTTCAAAATATTCTTGAAAAAAAAAAAGAGAGTAAAGGAGGAAAAGTAGGGCTTTGTATGAAAACTTAGGAGGAGCAATGCACCAGAACCTCAGGAGAGATTGCTTGTTACCAAGGCAGGAGAGGTCAGCAGGGAGTATATGCACGTCTGGGGGATTGAGGTGGAGAATTAATGAAAGTGTGTTCGTGGCACACTGGCAGCCAAAGTTGATGTTTTTCCACTCCAGATCTGCTGCAGATGCCAGCTTTCATTAAATGTTGCCAAGCTAAACATGTGCACACGTATATTCACATATGCAGATAGTGTATCAACTTTGCAAAATTACTACAAATATTTGTTCAGGTACACGCACACTGCTCTCAGTGTGCTCTCAAATTTACAAGTTAAATGATGTGTAAGTGCAGCATCTGCCTTATCCCCACAAAGTGACATTCTACTCACTAAAACCACACTGATCTCCATTTGAAGGTATTTTGTTAGCAAAACTCCCATGTATTCGTGCCAGTAAATTGTGTACTTTTATACAAAAGTCACAAAAGTGTATCATAAAATTTGAAGTCACAGAATTTTTTTTATGTTACAAGTTCACATATTCTTTTATTACAGCTACGCAAATCCCATACTACACCTCACAGATGAAAGTCTTCCTGCATTCACAATTTTGCTACTGTCACCACACTATATTTTGTGCAAAACAAATCTATGATTTGTGGGGGGAGAGAAAAGTGTAACCCAACAGCTACACCATTACAAATTTGTCATTATAGGCAGACGAATCCTGTTCTGTGCATCACGAGTTAAAAGAGTTGTACACTTACCTTTTTGCTCATCCCACCGCAGTATATTTGGTGTGAAACACATTTGCACTCCCGTGTTCCACAATGTGAGGATATGAACTAATTCTGTGTGCTTGTAAATCTTCATGTGAATTAATGCAACATAAATTGTACATCTGTGGAATATTGTCTCACAAATACATTTATCTATTCAATATCTGAACTTTTTTTTTTTTACATGCACAACTCGATATCTACAGCTGCTATGAGTCTCAAGTGCTGTTTTCCACAGCTCTCAATTTTGCACCAGAGCTGACTGTGATATGTGTTGCAAAACTGATTTGTGTGGTTGAGCAGTGCACCTAAAGTCTTTGGGTGGGAACTTTGGGAATTCTGGTCAATCAACATTTCCAGGAAGTCTTCTGTAGTGTTGTCAGACTTTCTGCACATCTCACTGCTGTAATTATTGATATGTATTACACCAAATACTATCATATCTCCATTTGATTTTTAATTTTTATCTTTACCCACATTGTTGCAAAGCTTTTGCTTCTGTTCATGTGACAGAATTACAGTATGTCTTACTTCATCACAGTCATTTCACCATTTTGATAACTTTGCTTGCATGCATTGAACCTTTTAAAATACTCCCTTGTGTCCCAAAGAGCAGCGAATGATATTTAGCAATGCAGAAAGCTTCAGTTTTTGCCCTGAGCAACAGAAGCCAATAGAATTTAGTTTATAAGGAATTTACTTTATGGTTACAAGATTACATGTGAAAACTTGATAAAAGCTGTCATCAACACAAGCAAAACCTTCTCTATTGTACTTTAGTGTCATTTCTGAAGATGTTTATGTCGAATCTCATGTAGTTCATATTTCAAACAATACAGTACAACTTCATCAATCTAAAAGGCACTTTAGTTCAGGTGAAGTAATAAAAAAATCCACAATATTATTTGTGGTAAAGGAAACTTTTTATTTGTATTAAGTTTAAAATTTAAAATACTTAATATAAAAGTAATGTTTAGAGGTAGACTGATACGTTTTTTAATTGGCAATGACTGTTTATTGAATATTAATCAGCCAAGTATTAAAAATTACGCATTTTTGTTCTCAGAACTTCTATAAAAGTCACTGAAATGTATATTTTTTGTCCTAAAGTTTAGTTTTTTAAAATAATAATAGTAAAGTTATACAATATTCGATAACTATGTAGTAATGTTCGATAACTGGTTACTGACTGTCTGCTTTCGTATTATTTATTATCATTTACAGTTTTTTTCGATTGCTACTACACGTTTTTCAAAACTGCACACACAAAACTCCAAACATCACACACAAATTGCTAAACCCTGGCATCCCTTTGCAAAACAACTCTTTGCCATCAAATCTGTTAACATGTTCACAAATGGAACTCGTGTTTTCATTTGGTAAACACAGCCATATTTTCACATGACACACACATGCCATTCATTGAATAAACACAACTAAGCTTTTGGCTGAACACTACCAAGCATGTAAAGAACACTGAACAACACACTGAATCAATGACAATGCCCACTTCTCTCAAAGACAAACATCACACAAATTTTCAGACAAAACATTTTATTTTTAAATGTTTCTTGTGAGCTTGTAGAGTTGCTTTTTTCACTACTTTTTACTGTACACATTTGTTTTCCAATTCTGTCTTTCATGGAATTTCTTGGATTTTTCTTTTATTTCCTCCCCCTATTCCTCCTCGTCCTCCTCTTCCTCTCATTCGTACCTCTCTCTTCTCTGACTGTTGTCTCTGTTCTCCATTGCTCATCAAACAGAACAGAGGGTCAAGCCTCCTTTTATGCTGCAGTCCTTGATTGCAAATTGCTCACCAGACCTGTAGTTAAAATGAATCTTAAAATAATTAAATAAACTAATACACATAAGCACTAAGCACACATCAGTTCAAACTTACTAATATTCCTTAATTATATATATCTTTTCACATTACATAAGCTAATCTTTTCACTGTAAAGCTAAAAAAGTAAAATATAGATTAAATATAGTAGAATGTCTTAACTGATTTTTTTTCCCTCACATCAAAGGTTTGAAGAAAATATACTGATGCACAGTAATTGTATTGTAATGATAATAATAATAAACATACAGAGGAAGAAACACCACAGTTTCTTTGTACTTTGTGCCAAATTCTCCTCAGCTCAGCGTCTGCTGGTTCTCTAACCGTGTATGGTCATGTTATTGTGATGCTGTCGTACCTACTGTAAATATTAACGCTTAAATCACATTAATACAGTCACCGCCGACACACGGTATGTCATATTGTGCAGGGCGCAGCTAGTGTTAGCCAGACTGCTTCAGTATTTTATGTGGTGTCTGTGTTTGCAGTGTCAGGCGTGCAGTATGGGCGCTTGGAGTCAAATGTGACACTGGCATGCGGGACATCACAAATCAGGTAAGGAATGAAAACTCTTTCCTGTGGGCCTCAGGGACGTTTAACATTTATCATCAAAAAACAGCATTTTGTGATGAGACAGATTTGTTTTTACTTTTTATTTGGTAATTTTGCTTATTTTCACCATTACATTTGAGAGTCATATCAGGACGGATTCGGTAACCATAGAAGCAGAGCTGTGTACACACACAAGGCAAATTATATTGTCATGTTTAACAATAACAACTTAATTTATTCATTAAATGTATTCGTATATTCATATGCCACCCCATTTTTCCCAGGGTTCCTGAAAGACATTTTAGAAAATCAATGCAAATTCTGACAATATAAGTGAAAAACAAGATCAAACACCAATTTTGTATTTAGTCAAGGTATGTTTTCAGAAGAGAAATAATGTTATAAAGGCTCATTTTTATAGGTTTTGCAGTAAAGCTGCAACAAATAATCCATTGCTAAATTGATCAATTGATTAATCATTTAATCAGTTTGAGGTTTTCAGATTTTGCAGCATCTTTTATGTGAATATTTTCTGGTTTTCATTGCTCCATAGAACCAGGAAATAATTAAAACTGAATCATTTTGGTTTATTTAAAAAAACTAAATGTTAGAAGTTCAGTAAACACTTTTAGGCATTTTCTGACACTTAATGCAACAAACAACCAATGGATTAACCAAAAAAAAAAAGATCAACAGTTTAATAAATTATGGGAAAAAATGCTACATCCTAATTTACAGTAATGCTTAACGAATATTGAAACAAAGCAACTACAGTATCACATCAAAAAGGCAGCAATTAACTCATACATGGTGGAAACACCTCATATCTTTAAGTTCTCATCCTTACAAAAGAAAATGTTTTGTTGGTGTTGTGTGGTGATGCGCCATCACCTTTTAGCATTTTTAAATTATTATTACAGTGAACATTGAACTGGTCGTTATAAATATCAAATCAAATAACAATAGCTATACATGTCAGAAAGATTTTCAGTGAGATATTTCCCCTAAATTATTCTTAATGACTGAAGTCTGACATGTTTCCATCCAGGTCACCTGTGGTGTGGCGTCTCAACCACAGCTCAGCGTTGCCATGGCACAGAGTGGCATCAAACGGCACACTGGTCCTGCTTCACGTCGATCACACAGCACAGGGCGTCTACAGCTGCTATGATAACCAGGGGCTGCTCCTTCACTCTGTCAAACTGAAGCTTGGTCGTAAGTGTTGTTGTGACTTGTTCAGGCTCACGAGGCCTAATTTAGGCTCCGTTCGTTTTAGTTTCTCACCCTGGGCATGCAGCTTTTGAAGTCAAGACTCCTGTGTTTGGTGTGTTCTTGCCCACAGTCCCAGTCCATTACAATTCGTTTCAGTAATTTCTTCCACTCAGATATTCTCATCAGTTCACTTAGTATCAACACATTTCCCCCTTTTTTTGTCTTCTGTTTTTTTTTACGGAGGAGTTCCTCTCCTTATCATTTCATGTATTATTTCTCTCCACTTCCAAGTTACTGCAGTGATAATGAGAACATTGTTCCCACTTCTCACATAGACAAAGCCCTCCACTTCCTGTAAATGTATCAAACAGGAAGTGGACTTCCTTTTTGAATGATGGGGAGTTTTCCATGCCACTGGCAGGGTTTCTCCTACATTTAAAGATTAGCATATTTGTTTGAACAAATAATTGTATTGTTTGAAAATCAATGCACACATTTGTTATTTTGTAATTTAGGAATTTAGGAGAATTTTTGCCACGAAAATGACTCTTTAAAAAAATAATTCCCTCTCGATCCTCAAAGTGAACTCTTTGTGACTTTCTTTTCCCAGATCCCCCAGGGCTACTGAGCATTTCCTGTCAAGTGCCCAATCACACACATGTCCGCTGCTCCTGGGTGGAATCAGTGAAGACCTTCCTGCCAGCCCAGTATAATGCCTCCTTCAGGTAAGAGACAGTTAGTGCAACTGAGACAGCATTGCCCACACTCAAATTCAGAACAGAGTTCAGTGTATATAGTTTGGAATCTACATGTCTCTGTTTCTTGTCTTGACTGCGACTTTCATCCTCTTGCATAACAAACAGTGTTTTATGCAAACTGCAGTGTCTGATCATGTTTTGTCTCGTGTTCAAGGGGCAACGGTCAACAGTGGAGGCCATGTGTCCTGGATGTCGCCAGCAAGCATTGTGACGTGGATCACCCAGCCTTCTGGCAGACCATCCACACCCTTAGAATCACTGAGACCAACGGCCTTGGGTCTGAGACAACATATGTGCGCTTTAAGTTACATGAGCTGTGTAAGTCAAACGCACACACACACACACTGGAATGGTGTGATTAGAAGTGATTTTCTTCTTTTCCCTGTCAAATTTATGACTGCTAGATGTCTGGGAAGCATGGTAGTGATTTTCCACCAAAGCTTGATCATTTTACAGTTTGTTCTTTTTTTCCCCCAGTTCTCCACATTCAGCACAGCTACAACAGGCTCTTACATTACTCAAAAACTACCATTAGGATTGGCTGGCAATACTGTTGGCTGTGTTCCCTCATTATTTTCTTTCCAGATGTAATTTTAGACTCACTTAAAGTAGTTTGTACAAATGGTGAACCTTCAGGAGTATAACTTTGATGGTGCAAGAGCTCCTCCAGTGCCTTTTTTACTTTTTACTAAGCAATAGGCACACTTGTATTATAATAACAGGCAGACATTTGATTTGTTCCTTATGCAGCTGTAGTTTTAATCTCTTCACATTTTTTTACTGCTTCATAAAAGGTGCGAGTAGTTGATGTTGATGGCAGTTGATGGCAGAAGTCCATTCTTTGCATGTAAAATCAGTGGATGCACAGAGACATTACTGTTCGTATTAAAGATAAATATAAACTTACTAATCCAATTTTCTACATTTCCATATGTACACATAGTTTTGCATTTGCGTGCATTTTTCAAACCATGCATTTCAAGGCCTATACATAGATGAGCAAAAAAAAATCTGATCCAGATGTAAATATTCAGTGAAACAACTAATGTTTTGTGAGTGGAGATGCACTAATAGATTTTTTAATATGTAAGAAAAGCAGTACTCCCATTATATAACTTAATAAAAAACTCAACTTTGAAAGTTTAAGTAAAGCCCTAAACCACTTTTTTTCAGGTGAAAGTGTATGTGTTATGGTAATGTTATTTGCTGATCCAAGTGCAAATCTTCATAGTTTAGTGTAAAATATATAAATAACAACCAGTGTTACTGCGTTCAAATTTTGCCACTGCCTTTCTTGGTCCACTCTTGCTTCACTGTTATACTGTATCATCACCCTCATATAAACACAGGAGCTGTCATTTTGTTGTCTTTCTCTCGCCATCGCTTGAAGTGTGGTGTCACATCGAGTATGTGCTGCCAGCACCCTTGTTGTACTGAATACATTAATAAATGTATTAGTTACTTTCCACCACTGAAAGATTCTCCTGCACACGAGCACAACACTAACAGCATACACAAAAATGTCATGATGTCTAAAGCTGCACATAATTTTTCTAAATTGCAGCCGTGAATTTGCTCTTTCCGTTCGCTTATAGTGACCTCAACTACCCTTCTTAGCTGCACGACATGTTCTTATTGCTCTGTGTCAAACCCGTTCCGTGAGTCCTCGTGCTGGTCCTCACAGTGTCTTCGTTCTTCTCAACCTCTGCATTGTTTTACATTGTTACCAAATAATCCTCTTTGTTTTTTTTATCAGTTAGAGTAACTTTCTGTCTTTCTGTTGCAGTGAAACCAGACCCTCCAGAGTCAGTGATGGTGAAGGAACTCGAAGGTTACCCAAAGAGGCTGATTGTCTCATGGAAGCTTCCCTCCTCATGGCCGCTGCACGACGCATTCCCCCTAATATTTCAGATCAGATACAGACCACAGGGCTCTGTATACTGGTCAGAGGTTAGTAAGCAGGGACAGGAATTTCGTTATCAGTTAAGATGAACTGTAATTGGACTGTGCCATAGAAAATAACACTAGTTTCCTTAAAACCAAAAAGAAGAAACGCATTTTGGCAATTATTTTTCAATTTAATCTATTAAATAAAGGTGTAACTCTCACTCAACTAGGAATCGTGAATCATGACTTTTTAATGTATAGAATGTGGTTTGTTGAATCTTGGCTTTATCTAATCTGTATCTTCCAAAAGATATTGATAGCACAAAAACAGACATATACTGTATCTTTACTTTATTTAAATTCAAATTCAAACCTGATAGTTAAAATGTCTGGTCTCTTAAAAATGCAGGCACAAGGCTCACAACGATAAAACAAAATCTTATTGTCCTCATCCTTGGCTGTACTCCATGTTCACTGCTACTTTCAAACGTCGTCTCTTCCTGCATTTGTCAGGTTTACTCTGAGGAAAGTCCAGTCGTGATTTTCGACGCTCTGGCCGGCCACCTCCACCAGGTGCAGATCCGAGCCCATGACGAGGTCACTACTGAGAGCCAGTGGAGTGAATGGAGTCCCATGCTTTTAGTCCGGCCCTGGGAAGGTAAGAAAGAAAATCAGCAGACTTCAAATTCTTTGTTATTGGTCTTGTCAAATCAGTCTATTTGTAGAGCACATACAATGAGTATTGACACATATATGACCAGGGGCATCAATATTTAACATAATAATTTAAGTTAATACCTAGAAAGGTGCAGGTTCATTGATAAAAACTCATTAGAAATATTGCTCAGAGATGTACTGACTCCTTCAATAGTAGGATAGATGGAGAAGAGGATTCCCGATCACTTTCAGAAATAAAACAAAAAGAAATTAACCTAATGGATTCTGTGTGTGAGCTTGTTTTTTTTTTCCCCCAACAGCTTACACAACCCCATATCCTGAGTCCCCAGAGGAAGACTTGCCAGATTATTTTTTCCCTTTCAACACAAAGCCTGAAACCTCAACTGCAAAATCACACAGTAAGTTTAATCACTTCAAATGATAATTGAATTGTCATTGTTTTCAAGATCAACTCTGTGGAGCTTTTATCCATGCCAAAGCTTAAACGGAAACAAAACTTGTTCTACAAATGCCCTGAGTGGTTTACAAATACAAAGCACAATCATTAAAAAAAAAAAAAAAAAAAAGGGTTTTGTTTTGCAAATACAAAAGCATGTCAGTGCAGCGTTTCCCACAGTTCAGGATTATGCACATGTGCACATCAGAGCATCTACATGACTCCATTTTCTTTTAAAAACACAGCTCAAAATACATTTTAGAGCCCCCAAAATAGAGAAGTTTGAAAAAGTCTTGGATATTGTATAAAAACTCCACGGTGACATGGACTGAAATGGAGACTGTTGAAAACAATGACACAGCAGATCTTCTGTTAGGTTTTTATCAGCCACAAATCTACTATCAGCTATGAAACAAAGGCTCTGTTAACACTTACTTCAGTTTCACCTCGTTTCATACCCAAAGCTCTGTATTCACTTAACTTATTTTTATATGCATATCATGTGACCATTGAATGGTAACATGAGATATGGCTGTAGCCTGACAGAGGGCGAAAGAGAAATTCTTGCGTGCCACTTTCTCATCCCTGCATCTGAAAGAGGTCTAACTGTCTGCACGGATGGTTGTAACTACAGTGGAATCATGGAGCAAAACACAAAGTTATAATCCTGTGTTGTGGAAAAGGTAATAAAATGTTTGGGTCTTTATGAAACTGAAGGGAAAATTAGAAAATGGCATTATTGACAGATTGTGGAAAATGGCAGAAACTACTTCAGGTTTTATGGTTAAAAACTGGGTTACCTGCAACAAAAATAAAGTTTTGTGACAGAAATCCTGGGACAGGGTTTAAATCTGTGAATCAAAGCAAAGCAAACTTTGTTTATGTCTTAGAAACTAATTGGCCAGCAACAAGAAGCCGCATCAGTGCATCAACAGTCTACAGTAGAAACATTCCTATTTTTCTGTTATTATACTGTGAATGTTGCCGTGATAGTAGCTCGTGCCTGACTTGATCACCAAATTACATCTAATTGCAGTAAATTACAGCTGCACAGTGTTCTGCAACAAAAAAATACATAGCAGCTCTCATGCTAACAAGCCCATGTGAAAATATACATATGTAGAATATACAAAACATGTGAAACATGCACACAGTGTATACAAGGAGAGAAATACAGTTATCTTGTAAAGCTCAATGCCACTGCCAGATTTTTTTGTCTGCTGTGAACCAGATACCAGCATCTATTTTTGTGTGTTCATCTGCTGTCGTTTGCATATTTTTCCCCCATTTTCTACATAACGAAAAATCATTTTACCGTTAATGCTTGTCTGTTCTTTGGCTTGGTTTCACAGTTGAAAACAATGTTGTCTTGTTTTCTGTGTGTGAAAGCAAGTTTTTTTTTTTTTTTTACTCCTTCTGGTATGATAAATAGATGTTTGTGTGAAGGCTATAATGGCATATTTAAAGTTAACTTCTCTCCAGAGAGTGATTAAGTCCAAGAACACACACAGACTTTTTTGGGACTCAGAAAAACAAAGAAGATGCCAGTGTGCGTAAAAATATGAAATGCTTGTTTTCAATTTAGGACAAGATGATAACAGAGAAATGTGTGAACTTTTTCTCTCAACTGTCTTGTCCATTTCCTTCCTTCCTCAACTGTTTTTGTTTTTTATTTTCTTCGTTTCACCTCACCTCTCTGCCTTCAATCTTCCATCCTTTCCTCTCCCTTCCTTCCTTTCTCCCGCTCTGCTCTGTGTTGTTGACCTCCCGTGTTTTCTTCCGCCTTCTTCCCACCCAGATCCTGTACTTGAGGGTGATGGTAATTTGGGTTTGGTGATTGTGCTGGTTTTGTTCTCCGTGGTCATCCTCATCACCGTCTTTTCCCTCATCTATGTTGTGTGGTAAGACACACACACACAAACACACATCCCATAAGCCATAGTTGTGTGTTCAATCTTTCTTTTAAGTAAAACTTGACTTTTTAAAAATATTTTATTGGTTTTCACTCACTGTTTTGTATTCCTAGGGTGAGGCAGCAGCGGCGTGATCATGTGACCAAACAGGAACTCACCTCCATGGTCAAGATGAAGTCCATGCCAATCTAAAGTGAGACACAAACACACACATTTTTTATATATTTATTTTTAACATTCAGCATTACTCTTTGCACACATGTTGTGACTATGTAGTGTTCTCACTGTTAGATGCATGTGGTTGTGTTCTTAGTTTAGCTTGTTTGGCACATAGTTTGAAATCTCCGAAGGGTGTGGTGAAGCTAATTAAAATCCTAATTAAGTGTCACTTTTTTCAGATTTTATGTGGCTGCCGTAAAATGACCCAAAAATGGGAGCCAAGCCAGTGAGCAAAACAGTGCAGCCATGCTCTTCCTGTAGTGAGAACAGAAAGGCTTCAAAGCACTGCTATAAAGAACATTCAGACAACCCTTAGGACATGCGGCCAATCTGTGATTATAAGCTTAACATACACACAAAAAAACAGATTATAACCCTGTAAGGATGCCTGAATATGTCTCCTTTAGCTCTGTTATTTAAACATGTGCTTTCAAGACAACGCTTAATTACAATATAATTTATGCATGTTTTTTTAAAGTTGCATTTTCTTTTCCATTCTACGCTCCTTCCCGACCTCTTGCTTTTTCATTATCCTTGCATCTCTCCACTGGCTCCTCATCAAATTCAGAATTAAACTTCAGAATATTACTCACTAGATGCACTCTTCATGGTCCACGCCTCAGCCTACATATCACAGGTCTTCTGTCCATACTTGTCTGCCAGACTACATAGATTCTCTGCCTTGGGCCTCCTCAATGCTCCCCACCTAAAATTAATGAATAAAGTTGATGCCATTTTTGTGGTAAGAATAGCATGTTGCTTCACTAAAGAACAGTCTCCTTACTGTCAGACAGTACATTTACATAACATTTGGAGAAAAACAGACCCAACACAAATGGTACCTTTTAAAATGAACGTTTTCCAACTGGAATTTTTATATCAAAGTTGGACTAACAAACCTAGGTAATGCGGTTGGATGCAAATTACTACTGCATGTATACAGTCACCAAGACCCAAACTGTCTCTGCTCTGTGCTTGTTCAACATTTACTGCCCCAGGCTTTGACCTGGGAATAATTGAAGCCGGCACATGGATAAGGAAAACAGTGACGAAAGCATAGCAAAATCCAGAGGAAACCAAGATTATGCTCTGTCACCTGTATGAAATAAATATTTTAAAGTTCATGGATGGTATGAGACATGACATGTTACCAACTGTCCACCACATAAATTGTTTTGCAAAAAAAGCCTAATACAAGCTGAAACGGGCGTAACAGTGGAGGCGAACAAACTTCATTCACTAAACTGATTCCCTGCCACTGTTTGGATACCGGAGAAAGGACAGTCCAATTAAACAAGTTGAATGTCCGTAGAAACACACAGATGTGGAATCAGTGCATACATTCAAAATCTTCTAAAAAAAAAAAAAAAAAAAACATGTCTACAGATTTTACAGAAATCTATTTGTGCAACATTTTGCAACTGTGCTAGATAAAAAAAAAGCCTCACTTTTGAACTCTTCTCTCCTCTCAGGTCCATTTCAAGTGTCTTCTCGTCATTGGCCCGTTCTAGGGCTCCACCCAAGAGTCGGCCTCTGTCTTTACCAATGTAGCACGCTGACCGTCCACATCCATCTACGTCAACCACAATGCAGCAGAGTCCTTCAGGATCCAGGGAGACAGGGAGGAAGACATACAAGGACCTGCAGAGAAGCCGACCAAAGGGTCGGCTTTGCAGAATTTCCCCGGGACATTTTCAACGGTGACATCTAACTCCAGTACCCAGAATGCATCAGCAGACTGCAATGCCTCTCCACAAGAACACAACGAGCAGAAAACAGCCTTTCCTGTTTTCTTAACTTCAGCAGCTTCACTGTAACTCACTCCTCAGCAGACAGGGGGACACCGGGACATATACATTCACTCACTACCGATTGCTGCTTCACTTGGACTGATCCCTCAACTCTGTGTGCAGAGGGGCGATGTTTTGTGTTTTTAATTTTTTGGAACTTTAAATAATGCGTAACAACAGGAAGTGCAGCTGCCAAACAGGAGAACATACAGTAAGTTTGTTTTGGTGGGATGAAGTTTTTCTGTCTTCTCCCGCTGTAAACTCCTCACTCGCTTCATTGTGAGACAGATAATCATTTGTCCGTTATGCCATCAACTGACTGACCGCCTCAATGCTGTGAAGGAAGAATAACTGCCAGTCTCTCTCTCATTCTCTCTCTCTCTCTGTGCATCTAATGCCAAAGCAGCAACAGTGGGCATTATGGTCTGAGCTGAGGGGCAGGAAACCAAACCTGACCATAGGGATGGTCGTGGAGTAAAAAGGACCAGGGAGTGTGACCTGGGTTATTTAGACTATATTTCATTTATGGTGTTGCATGATGTTTTTGTTTTGTTGTCTGACGTCATTAGTACAGGTGTTATTTTTATGTTTTGGTATGTCTTTTTTTTTTTTTTTGTTATACCTCTGTCTTTCCCTCCATTCACTGTTATTGTGTGTGAAGAATGGAAGGAGGTCAGGAGAAGAGAGATACAGGCCTTTCACAAACCACCAGCATAATGACATTACATCAATAATTAGTGAATAGTAAACCTTAGATATTTCACTCTCCTGTCTAAACTAGAAAATGTTTCTTTCTCAGGTTTGGTAATAGTTCAGTGTCAAATTGAATTAGGCTATATTTTTTTGCCATAAATCAAACTTATGATGAAATTAATGATTATTCTGCCATTTAATCAAGTAATTTGAATTATTTCAATATATTAAAGATTAAAGACTGATTTCATGACTTAGCCCTTGTTTGAAAATTAAATAAACAGTCTAGAATTTACTCTAAAGATCATGTAAAGGCTATAAAAGGTAGTAGTTAGATTTAGGATTTATTAGACCATCTGTCATTAAAAAAAAAAAAAAAAAAAAAAAAAAAAAAAAACTTTAGAAAGCTTTCAAAAGCCTGTTTGAAAATAAAAATATCACTGTTATTTGGCAAATAAACCTACAACTGAAACGGCTCACTTGGCTTCTCTTAGAAGTCAGAAATTAATCAGGCATAAAATTCAACCACTATTTTTACTGTTCAGGAAAGTAATTTGACATTTTAATCAAAAAATAATAATGTGCTTTACTACTTTTTTCTGTTTTTGGTAAAACAGTAAATTTGAAAACTCATGGACAACAATAATTATATTTTAGCATTAAATTGAATGCTAAAAAAAATCTCTACATACTGGTGTTTTAACCATCACAGAAAACATAAAAAAAATATTTTGATAATTACCAATGCTGTTGATTTTGGGCAGCTGTTCTTATATTGGGTGGTGGTCTAATTTGTTTGTTAAGTACTGTTCCTTGAGATATTGAATCATTTGCCTAAAATCTGTCACTGATGCAATGAAAAAAGGTAGTTAAGATCCAAATGTAGAATTATATGCAGAAAAGGCCAGAGTATATTAAGAAACAAATAATCTTAGCTTAGTCTTTTTCTAGGGAAATTGCACTTATTAAAAGGTCCAGTGTGTAACATTTAGGAGGGTTAAATAAGCATGTTTTTATAAGAGCGCAGTTGCTTAAATTGTAAAAATTGTTTGGTTTTCATAGCCTTAAAAACAAGCCTTTCATATGTACTTTCATATGTAGGGCCTTACTTTTTGGACATGGCCATCTTGCACAAAATGTTTCTACAGCAGCCCGTATGTGCAAAATAGCTAGGGCATGTGTTTTGTGTTTTTGAGCATGTCTATGAAAACAAAGATCCTTTGTGGTTGCAAAGGCCAATGTAGAGGGGAAAAGAAAGGCTAAGTAGAGGAGTGAGCTGTTGATCACACTCTGCAGTTTAACCATTAGATGTCACTAATTGTTACACACTGGACATCATGTCTTTCATATGGCAAAATGACTCAGTCAGTGCACCAGAAAATGGAGGCAGACCATGAAATGGTTTTTGGATTGTTACTATGGAAACATTTGAACTATATTCACGCACATCAAACTACAGAGTGAATGAGGAGGTTTGGTGAAGTCATCCTCTACATTTCTGTGGGAAATGGTGACATTTTATGCTGCGTTCACACCAACTGATTTTTTTTTTTGCATCGTTCCACGCAATCACTTGAGTGCATTTGCCTCCCAATGACGAATATTTTGGCCGTAAGCGAGGAGAGAAGTAACGGGCACTCGTTTAACCATCAACCATGGCTAATATCAGATACTTTGTTGCACTCTCTCTCTTGTGGAAACATGTGCAGAGAAGAAACTGCCGTCATGTGTGGTCTCACAACACCGAGTGGAGCCAAACACAACAGTTTCACCGTTTACTTCAGGAGAACCACTTCCAGCGATAGTTTCGGACAAAGAGCAGACGCTCCACAGCTGCGGGAAAAGACTGGCCCGGCCCGGCCTGGCCTGGCCTCGAAAGTTGTCAAATTAGCAGCTTGTCATCCATGCGGAGCTTCCGAAGTAAACAGTGAAACTCACCAAGTTGTGTCTGGCTCCAGCTGGTGTCGTGGACCCACACACAATGGCAGTTTCTTCTCTGCAGACGTTTCCACCAGAGAGCGCATAAAGCAACGTGTTTTTGTAGAGCTCCATGTGCCAACACACTAAAATGATAAGTTTATACTCTATTTTGAGCACAGTGTGTCCACAGGCAAGTACGTGACATCATCAGGAGAATCTTACCACTGATTGACAAAGAATTTCACACTGACACGATGACCAATTTCAGCACGATCACACAATTTGCACCTTGTCGCCCGGTCGACACAAAATTCACTTCCACTCGTGTGTGTGTGCATTGACTTAAACGCAAACAAATTTAGGTTGCGTCCACTGTGAACGCAGCATTAGAGGAAATAAACAGGCAAACAGCAAACAAGGACATCTTCATCTTCATAACCTCTAAAATGGTCAAACCATGTTCTCACCTAATCTCATTAGAGTAGAGTTAATGTAGCTCAACGATGGCATGATTGTTGGTGGGTGTGAATATGATGTGGAGTACTAATGGTGCTTTCTGTTTACATCGTAAATTCACAAGCTGGAACTGGGAACGTTGTCACCTCTAAGTCGATTGCAATCCAGCCGAGAAGTCGGGCTAGCCAATGTTAGCAATGCCAGTCGATAACAGACACTAACAGTGTAGCAACATGTCCACGGTCAAAAATCCAACAGTGCTATGTGTATGACTGACAATGTGAAACAAGAAAGAAGTACAATTTACAGTAAAAGTAGCAGCGTTTTTACTATTGATGCAAATGGCAGCCATCTTGGAATCCTACGCAAGGGTTTATGAGGTTGCTCCGACTTTCCGAGTCGGAAATCTGACCACAACGCGGGTTTTCCGACTTTCAACTACAACTGAATCGCACCATAAGACGGCGACTTGACAAGAGCGACTCGAGCTCACTGTACGTGTGTCTCACAACCTACAGACTCGAGGGAAATGGAAGATTTTCTGGTTGGCGAGTGTGAAAGTGTGTGAAAATACCTCCAGTACAGAAGAGCGGAGTTTCTGTTTCACTTCTGCCTTTGACACCTGCAGCTAAATCAATGGTAGTGAGAGTGAGAGAGTGTGTGTCCTGTCCTTTCAGTCTCGGTCTCTGGCTGTTAAATCATCTGTTGATTTTAAAGTTCTGTAGTTATCTATTGATCAAGTGATTGACTGACTGTGCAATTTCGGAAAAAAAAGTCAAACTTTTTTTTTTTTTTTTTAACCCAGTTTGACGACTGTATGTTCTCTCAAGCTAGCTCTTCATATTATGCATGAATCCAGTTGAAGCTTCTTTTTTTTTTTTTTTTGTATATTATTGTATATCACACTTTAAAAAAATATGTATAAGTGATGTTTATATGTAGAAGAAAATGTTTCTGGAGCAACTAGTTTCACACACATGGTTTATATCAGCTCTTAGTACTTGTTTTCTTTTAAAACCCTGTAAATATTAGGGGCAAATGTCATCAATGCATTAACCTTAAAAAGGTATCATAAGCAACACAGATTGAAGCTTTATTATTATAACACTGATGCCTGTCGGATTAACTGAACTTCAAGCTGCTGCACAGGAATATTTTAAAAAATCAGCAGGCAGAGAAGTTTAAGAAATCAGTAGTTAAAGATTACAGTCAGCAAATTATTAAACAGCATGGAGAAAAACAGGTTTCAAAAAGGAGGTTGTGGGAATAAAAAGAAAAAAATAGAATTTAAAAAGTTAAACTGTTTAAAAATTAGGTTTTCATTAAAAAAAAAATAGATGAAACTATGAGATGTTAAAAAAGACAATTATGAAGGTAAAGACTTCAGTGGATTTTAAGTGGCTAGTTTTTTTTTGTTGTTGTTTTTGTCTTGTCTTTAGAAAAAATATGGATTAACACATAATGGAGATTGTTATACAAATCTTACATATTATACCATTAAATGCCCCAAGTTAAATATTGGAGGAAATGGATGATTTAATGATATTTTTTCTAAAAAGGAAACTAGTCAGAGTTTGAGGTTTCTACATAATCTGTAAATCTGTAATTCAAGATTCAAAAAAAACAAAAAAAAACTTCAGGGAGATTGTCATGATAAAGGAAAAAAAAAAGTGCTGTCAAGTGAGCTGATGATAATCCACGTCTGGAGAAACTTCCCACACTCTGTGTGTGTTTGTGTGTGTGCGTCGTCTCTGTCCAGTTATATGAAGCTGTGTTACTGTACATTTACTGTATGGACAACGTGTTTACTGAGCTCATCACTATCCTCCTTTCATTTCTGTCAGTCCTTTGTCGTCATTTCCACGTCGTCGGATGAACCACAGATTATTGTGTTAATGGTTTTTATTTGTGTTATTTGTTTTTCTGCGTCACTCAGTTTCACAAGAACACTCACATTTCATTAAGAAAAAAAACTGATATTTCATTTTTACAACAGATTATTAAAAAATATATATATTTTTTTAATTTTCCAAAAATATAAAGTAAATTAAAACATGTGTTCAAAAATGTTTAACTGGATTTAAAACTGCCAATTGATATTAGAGGACAAAATAAATGCATGAATATAAATAAAGTGCTCATCTTTACTGAATAATTATGAAAAATGTTAAAATTAAAAAAAAACTATGAGAGTTATTTTGTTGTGAATTCTAATATTAAGGTCACTAAATATGATATTTTTTTACCATCTCAAAAGCCAAATAAGCCAGGCATTTAAATCAGGAAAGTTTTTTATGGCATATTTGTTTTAAATTTCTCGTCAGAACTGTAATGACACAGAGTTTTATGTGGGTAATGTGCCGTATCAGACTGTTTTTGAGGTTCAGATTTATCTTTTGTTATGTTTTTTGTTTCTTGTGTCCACCTTTCTCTTTCTCGTTGGTGTTTTCCTGGTTTTTTTGTCAGTCCTCGTCCACGTTCCTCTGCAACATGTGACAGCAGATGGCGCCTGTTGGTTTTAGTTCTTATAACTCAAATTACACTCAGGCATCCATTCTCAGATGTACATAGTTTTGGTTTTGTTGGTTTGTTTTTTGCTTTATTTGTACGACAGATATCACCATAAGCTGTTTTTTTCCCTCTGTATGTTTTCTGTGAAATAAATAAATACTATTTTATCACACTTGTAAATTCAAGGCTTTCTTCCTGCTCCCTGGTTTCCCTCAACTCTTTATCTTTAAGGTTAAAATATTGGTAATTAAGGCTCCAGTGCAGAACCTCTATCGCCCCCTTGTGGACTTCTGAATGACTACGGAAAACACTGCCACATCTCTACACGACCTGTTCTTTTTGGTACGTGCTGTAAAAGAGATTAGATTTTTGTTTTTATTTGTGTTTCAATAGTTTGCTTGTTGTAAATCTGTCTTTTGATGAAGCTATACTCTACTGCCAAGGTTCTCAAACTGTGGTATGTGCTGTTAAATTACGTATGACATATTTGACCATGGTAAGTGCAGACAAAAGACTGCACATGTTTAATAATCTAAAATAAAATTATATTTTTAGTCACTGCAATAATATTTTAAATCACAATTATCTGGTTCAGGATAATCTTGACGTAAAAATTTTTAATTTTTAAATTTAAATAAGGTTTGAATCTCTTCTATTTAGAAAATATGCGCTACAGCTTTAATATGAACTGCCATAATATAATATGATCCAAAAAAAATAAATCAATCAATTCCTGTGAACAAGTGAGCCATAGATGGAGTGCACTGGCTGCCTCTTTGTGACAGTGTTAGGATCGTGTGACTGATATTCCCCCTAAAGCGTGTTGCCTGTTGTAGCAAGTATCTGCACTGAGATTCTCCATTATCAGATTGTGACGGTGTCTGATTAATCCCAAATGCTCAAGCTGCCTTTTGTTGTCTTTGTGAAAGAGGCTTTTAAGTCGTACATCTGGTCGGAAATTGCCTCGGCGCTCTGGCTCCGCTCTCCTTATTGCAAACATGTTGTCATACGAGGCCTTTTTGCGTGTTCAGGGTCCAAATTTGGAAATTACAGGCCCGTATTTTTCTACTGTTCTCTGCTCTCTGGCCGCCACTGATGTCAGGTGATTGTTTGTTTGTAGATGAGAAATCGTTAACTTTGTTTTTATGTGAAGAACAGCTGCTACACTAAAAGCCTCTGACTCACACAAGGGCATGGAACTTTGGAATGAGAAGCACCAGACTCAGAGTGCTGATGCTTACCATGCAAATCTGCTGTTTACACTAATCAGTGGGTTTTATTTTTAATACTGGTGCCGTACCTGTACCTGTTCTCCTGCTTTTTTTTATTATTATAACTTTAACACTATATTATTATAGTGTTAAAGTTGGCAGTGCCCTTAGTAAGTCATCTAAGTTTTAGTGTTAAAGCCAGTTCTGTGATGAGCAGACCCGCAGATGTTCTTTGCATTTATAAAGAATCGCAGGCTACCGTACGATACGATGTACTATACGTGGTCCACGATACAACAATTCTGTGATGATCAATATACCATAAGAATCAAAAAGCGATATTTATCTAGCTGAAGAGAACAAAACGTCTGTGAAAAGTTAAAAGTGCAGGATTTCTCTATTCACACTTTATGCACGTTTTTGGAGCATCTCTTAACGTAGCTTTCTCCGCCATCATCCCGCGGTAAACCTAACTTCCGCCCTCTCATTCATTTGAACAGCGCCACCGTGAGGAGACCCAAAGAGTAAAACTTGCAGGGACTGTTTACTTTAAAGCAAATTAATTTGTTAATTAAACTATCAATGTTTGCCCTGGCGTATTGATTATTGTACTGCAAAATATATATCATAAAATTGTCATTTTGACCCGTCCCTACATTTCATAATATAGGCCAATATTATGCTATTTTCATGATTTAGTGACACATTGGTTAAACTAAATAAGCTGTGGATCAGGGGTCAGAAAGTATGTTTGACCGAGGGCCAAGCAATTGTATATCAGGCCAAGACATCGAATCTTCATCAGGCAAAACACAATTTTTCTTTACTATTTTTTTTCTTCTAATCTAAACTATCCAATCTTGTACAAAACAAAAACTAACATATCAAATGTATTCGTTTAAAAAAAGGTAAAAAGAATTTGCCTTTAACCTATAACATCAGTGTCCTGGTGATAATGTGGACGTTGTCTTTAATCACCTTTTTAAGACACCAATGTTTGTGAAAGGTGGAGAATAAAATGCGTTTTCCCCTTTTCATTCTGTTAATAATTAATGTGCATCATTTCAATTTTGACATTTACTGCTTCTGCTTCTTTGAGCCTGATATATGGTAAAAGTTATTTAACGGACATTTACTCCCTTCCTTACAACAGCAGTGTTTTATTTTTAAAAGGTTTATTCCACAGCTGCCCTAAATTAACAGCATTGGTAATTATCAAAATAATGGTTACTACACCAGTCTGTAGAAGCTCTGATATTTTTGATGCTAAAATTTAATTATAGTATTTTTATCCATGACTTTCAAATTTAATGTTTTACAAAAGAAAAACTGAAAAACAAAATAGTAAAGCACAACATTGTAAATAGTTCTAGTGGCTGATTTCTCAGAGAAGCCCAGTGAGTCGGCTCAAATTTGAATATAGAAAAGGTGAATTCAGTTTGTTATTTGTAAAATACCTAACAAAACAGTTTTGGTTTGAATCAAGTTTTTGAAATATTTCTAAAATATTTACTGTACGTTTTCTCATTTTTATGACAGGTGGTCAAATAAATTTGTATGCAAGTAAATTGTCAATAGTAGTAACAGAATCTCTTAGAATCAGCCATTTAAAAAAAAAAAAAAAAAAAAGAATAAAGGCTCCTAATTCTGGATGAACTTGTTGTTTTTGTGAAGATAAATAAATTATTAAAAATACTTTTTAAAAAATCAGCAGTAACATGGTCAAACAGAGAGGTAAACTATGAATGCAAGTCTTCGACTAACTGGAAAATGAGTCCATTTAGTTCTGACGAGGAGTGAGCCGTTTCCTTTTCATAAATAATCCATTACTCGTGACTCACACAGCTTATCAGTTCTCGCTGATCTTGACTGACCTTCTGTGACGGAGCGACTCCACAGGCGTGGCCTGGGGTGGCCCGCGTCACCCCTACTATTTGTCAGGTGCCACCCTTGTTCTAGAACATCAAATTTAATTTGGTAATCCCTAATAAAAATCTTATTCAACCGAGCAAAACTGAAATGTCCGAGTGCAAGTGAAAGCAGCACGTGATGACGTGATCCTGCAGCATATGTTTGCACGACGGACAATTTCAGCGGCAGGACACTTCTGTCCACTCTCCAGGGTCGGTTATGCATTTTAAGCTGGTTTACCTACAGCCATAGAAGGAGGGAAGGACTGCATAAGTAAAATGGCAGCAATAGTAGTTGTGGCTAATAACACAACATAAGAAAATGCTTGTGCTATTAAGTCTAAAAATGCTTTTTTGCTCTGTAGATTGAATATTTTCCCTATACCAGTGTCAACAACCCAATAATTTAGCACCACATTTTCCCCAATAAATTCAATATTTTATGTAGGAGATGCTATGTTACTCAAACGACTGAGGGCCTATCTGTTTTTACTTTATAAAAGTTTTTATTTGTATTTTGTAAAAGTAAAAAAGTTTGTTAGAATTCGGTTTATATGTTTATTCTTGAGCCAAAGGTTTTGGATTGTTCATTCAGAATTGTTTGGGATAACGCAGCGTTTACTTAGGTTAAATCTTTACCACAGTTAAAGATTCTTGTTGGACTTGTGGTGTTTTTATTCCACTGAAATCTAAACCCGTGGCACATTTTAAGCCTGGCCACCCGAACAAACATTTTCTGGACGCGCCCCTGGCTGCTACACACACACACACACACACACACACACACACACATACAAACGCACACACGCGTGTTTTGTTGTCACTCACCATTTGGCTCGTGCTTGTCGTTCGTCTCGGACTCAAACCTGCTGCTCCTGCTTCCATAGTCCTTGATAACCCGGTTTAAAATCATTAAATTACTCCAATCCTGGTCCTCCGTTCGCGCCAGCAGCAGTCCAAACACTGTTTACGTCAGCGGCGCACTTAAATGACGTCACTGGGGAGCGACGCCTGCGTGTGTGGTTCCAATATGTCACTGAAGTTTCTTTTAATTATCTGCCAGTATTGTTTATCAAAGGGAGGTAGATAAATGACTATAGCACTGGTGATTTGGGGAAAAGTTTAGTTTTATTTAATATGGGGTTGTTTGGTGGATAAATCCTGCCTGTGATTTTGAGATATTTTGTGTTTGAATGGGAGGAGCATGAGTGAGCATGTGTTGTGTTATAACTATATTTACTGCAGAACCAACAGTGTTAACAAATATTATTAGACCACAGCTGGTCTAAATTAACATTATTGGTAATTATCAAAATCATTTTTTTATGTTTCTGTAATGGTTTATACACCAGTATGTAGAAGTTCTTTAACCGAAATATTTGTAATGCTAAAATATAATTATTATTTCTATCTACTGTTTTACAGAAAAAAAAGGGACCATATTATTTTGTTTATTACGATGTTAAATTATAGTTAATTACTTGCATTCCTAAACAGAAAAATCTAGTTAAGTGGCTGAATGTCATGCTTGATTCATTTTGACATCTCAGAGAAGAAGCCCAGTGAGCCGACTCAAATCTGGGTTTAAAAAGGTGAATTCAGTTTGTTATTTGCTAAATAAATAACATTTTAAGCATTAAACAAGTTTTTGAAAGATTTGTAAAACATTTTTCTTATCTTTAGGACAGGTGGTCTGATAAATTTGTGAAGCGCTGTTTAGTTTTTTGTAAATAGCATTATTGAATACACCTGTAAATATTTTTTACTGTATGCACCCTGTATTACGCCAACTTCCATCCAATATGTGGCTTTTTATTTGAGGGGGCAGAAGCAACACTTACAATAAAACTGTTTTATTATAGCAATATCTCTTGCATTTCTAATCCAAACAATGCCAAAGTCGGTGCTGCTAAGTCTGGTGTTCTTACGAAGTCAACTGCCACGTGACCTGTTGGACAGTTACTGTATGTGATTAACTGATGTGTCTGTGTACAATCTACCATGTGTAATCATACGAAAACACCAAACATATTTAAGATACATTTTATATAGATAAAAATAACACCACAATAAATCTTATCAGTGAAATTACAAATTAAAAAAATCCAACAAAAAGATAATCTAAACAAAGAAATGTGCAAACTTCAACTTACTATTGCATAAACAAAAGTTACATCATAAACAAACACAGAAAAATGTTTTACTGAGAATGGCGCTGCAGTCTGTCAGCCATTTTAAGTTATATTAGCATGAATCCTTTCTTCCAGTGACTCACTTTCATTAAAGAGGCTGCACAGTGCAGTGTTAATGGCTGAGAAAGTTGCTTTTGCTTAAAGTGAACTAAAAAAAAACCCCACAAAACCTGAAAAATATCAAAACATCTAAAAATACATGTTTACTAATTCTTAAAATCCATGACCTAATGAGTTCCAGACTTACTTTCCCTTTTTCTTAGCCTCCACCCCTACTTCTTCACTTAGCAGAATAAAATATATATAATCATGTGGTGGAATAATTATCACAGCTCACTGTCGCCACCTAGTGGACAACAAGCATCACTCAAACTGATTCACAGAAAAAAAAAAAGAGAATAAAAGAAAAGTTATGATGGCTGACATTTTAAATCAATTACATTCAAACCAAACAAGTCTCTATAATTAATTACAATTTTTATGCACAGTGGTATTGTTAACAGTATTAACAATACCATTAAGGAATGTGTGTGTGATCAGTCTACATCTAAAACAGTGAAAATACTTTATTAGTGAATTTTAATATTAATATCTGATAAATTGTTTAAAGATCTGCAAATCCTGAGTCAACACTAAAAATCCAAATTAAAATTTTAACATAAAGACTAGTGAACGGTGTCATTTTAGTAAAACAGCATTGTATACATACAGGGCGTTAATATGTAATATGTCCTACTATTGTTCTAATGACTCAATTAAAGTTAAAAGTAAACATACAGCAGTTTTCTTGTTTCAGCATTTATTTCTCTCCGCTTTCTACGCTCGGTGTTAAATACACATATCACTTAACATACACATTTAAAATAAAACTTAAAATACAAATTTGTACTTGTCTTTGCTATAACAACTGAGCCAACATGTATAATTTTATATGACGCATTCATTTAAGTTGTCTTTTGTAAAAACAAAAGGCCTTTCACTGAACAAGTAAAAGCTGATGCTTGGACCTAAAATGAAACAAATGTGTGTGTCAGTGTCAACATGATTAAAGTTTTATAAGGAAATAAAGAAAAGAGTCACATTAAGCGACTTGAAAAGCACCGTCCTTCTCTGTTTGGCACTGAAAACCACTGCAGCAGCTCTGAATTTAAAAACAAACAAACAGTGGACAAAGGACAGAGATACTCAGCCAAGCAGGATTTCAACTTAACTTAGTGAAACAAAAGATGATGATTATTGTTTCACAGTGATTCATATTCCATTTCATCACTGCAATGTGGCTGATATTTAAACATGACTCTACAATATGCTGACTCTCTCTACATCCCTTTAAAAGCACAGCGGTTACATGCAGTGGAGGAACAAACTGAGGGTCACAGTGAAACAGTGGACTAACTAAGTTACATGATGACCTTTGGTTGACTTTTCCTTGAGTAAAGACGAGGACGGACAACAGCAATGGTTAAGCTGAGGGTCAAGAAAAGGAAAAAGTATCACGGCTAATTTCCTGAACTGATGTACTTTTAAATCAGTCTAATTCTATTCATGGATTCATTATTTCAGCTTCCATAACGATGAGATGTTTATGAGATGTTCCAAAGAGATGTTTACAGAACAAATGCTGAATATTGTAAAAAAAAAGTGGATTAAAAATGAACCAAATAGTCATATGACCCCCCCAGAACAACTCAACAGTACTCACACTTTAAAAACCAGCTTGAATTCAAACTATACAGCCGCGAAGTGCATCAGTTTGCCGTAAATATCAACTTAACCAGCGGAGGGCACTGTGAGTGCAGCTTGGCCTTCATCCATGCCCTGTTTCCTCATCAGAAGAAGACAACAGTGACGTATGTTGTTTTGTGACGACAGTAAAGGACACAAACCTGAAAGTCATCAGCAAACAACCACAGCACCAACGCATCTGAAAAGCAAACTGATCTGCAGACTTAGCAGTTAGCTTCAGAGGTTTCAAACTCGCGACCCGTGGGCCACATGCGGATTCATCTTGTGTCTTATTTGTCGTTTTATTGTGAACTATATATATATATATAGGTAAATATCAGAACAAACACTTTATTTTGAAATTCAGTGAACACAAATATCGGTATGACGGAGTAACGTGATGTACTTTGTAAGCTCATATTGCTTACGTCTACTGAACTTTTTCTTCCACTTGACTGCCCCCTACTGACCAGAGTATAGATAGTCAGTGGCCCTCAGGTCATTTGAGTTTGAGACCCCTGGCTTAAATATTGGCACAGCTCATGGTCATGTGACCACAAAAGTCTCGCAATAACTGCGTAGAGGAAAAGATCAATCTAAGGATTTCATGAACTGATATTGGATCTTTCTAATAAAGATTATTTTATGGCGGACCATGTATTATTTTTTTAAAACCAGCCCTATTTGTGTTTGGGTACATGAAGAGACAATATGTGAATGTTTTTAAGGGCACAAAAGTTGGATCCGTTCTTAGAGATGAGCAGCAGCCTCTACGCGGGTATAAAGCACAGTATACTGTTTGTCCGCTGGAAAATTTGAAATGTTACACAAAAAAGAAATTGATTGGCACTCATACATGTTATTTTACGGATGTTTCCAAGCAAAAAGAAACACAAGTTTTTATGCGTTTCCTTGATCATATACAGGCAGTTTCTTCATCCTTGTGAAAGTAAATAAAGCAGAAAACGAATGAATTCTCTCCTTGAATTTGACTTCATCAAAGCTGAAAGCAGTGTTTCAACAAAAACCTCACGATGTATAAATATATTCTCCAGTAACTTCAAGTATTGGAAATGGCCTCACAAAGATTAGAACATTTGAATCCAGACCACGTCAGGGCGTGGCTTCTAAACGTCGATGGCCACACCGTGTTTGGTTGAAATCACATCCCTGGTTCCTGTCAGATACATGAGCACGGAGCACAGGTGAGGCAGGGTCGCCGTGGTGCTGACGTACAGCCAGTAGGGGATCGGTGCCGTTTGCCCGAACGGACACAACCACAATCCGCGGCGCACGGCGTCGCGGATGTGGTGCGTCGCCATGGAGATGAAAATCATCCACGGCAAGGAGCACCAAGCATCTTTGAGACGCGCGATCCACATGAGGAAGCGGAGGGAGAGACACAGCACAGGGATGAGGGACGAACAGTGAAGAGGAGGACGATGAGGGAGAGACACAGCAGCCTTGGAGGACAGAGGGAGAAGACGTTAACATCAGCAATGGTTCAAGTTTGGCTAAATCGAAGATCACGACTTTACTTTATTGCTATCAGATCATCTAAACTGAATCAAAAATGCATCATCATAACTAGAGCTGTCACTTCAAATCGATTATTAATCGACTACTAAATTCAACTATTCTGATTTTGATTAATCAGTTTGAGTGTTTGTTTTTTTTAAATAATTAAAACTAAATATGAATATTTTTGTGTTTCAAAATTTAAATTTAAAATGTAATCATTTTGGTTTGGTTTGAAAAAAACAAGAAATTTAAGAACATCATCAACAACTAATCAATTAACTGAGGAAATAAATGATAGATTAATCGGTCATCAGAATGACAGCTTAAAACATTTATTTGCAATCAACTCTATTAACTTATAATTTTCTTTTAAGAGAATTGTGGAGTAGAAATGTAGTAATGGAAAAAAAATTAGCCAAACTACTTTGTGAGCAGGCAAATGAAAACAGAACTGGTAAAGAGAGACATTACAGTTGTATTTGAACTTTTATATTTATGTATTTATTTAAAATGTTTACTTTTTATGGATATTTATATAATAAGTTCAACATTGTATTATTGTTTAGAGTAGCAGAAAAGGTTTTAATTGGGGCATTAAGAAATTTATTTAGGATTGCACTTATTTCTTCCAGTCCATGCATGAGCTACTCACTGTCTGAGTCTGTGTTTACAGTGAAGCCAAAGCAGTGATTTGTTTATCATTACATTATTGCCTATTTTCTTAATACAGTACAGCCACTTGTTCATGATACAAATAATTTCAAACATAACTGATTCTTAATTTGTACAATAATAATATTACAGTTTACACAATGACGCAGTCGCCTGTAAAATAAAACATTTGTTTCCAGAGCCCGGATTATTAAAGGTGCAGGTCCTACCTTGAGTGACAGGGATCCAGCCACATAGAAGTGGTCCAGGTCTATGATTGAGGCCAGCAGCCCGGCCAGAAGCACCTCATACAAATCACTCTTTTTCCGCAGTCCAATAACAACCGCCCACGACCACAGCCCCACCACTCCATGTGCACCATTGTCCAAGAACGCACGCAGCCACAGGTGGTTCTGAATCACCGACGTTTGGAGGACGTGGTCCGCCACCACGCAGAACATACCCAGACCTGCAGATGCCAGCAGGGAGGCGGAGCTGAACGTCTGAAGGAGAGCCTGAGCTTTCTCGGTCTCCACGGCCAGGCTGAGCGGCACCGGAGCGCCGCCTCCCCCGAGGCCCGCCCCCAATAATGGGGACGAGGAGGAGGAGTCCAGCTTTGAGTAGAATCCTTGCATGCTGACAGATGGCTGTGAGGGCCAGTCGCCACTGATGGTCAAAATGATTCACATATACTGGAGAAGAAATATGGAAATTAATGAGGGAATCAAAAGGTACACTCACAAAAAGATGTGGGAAAAAAAATACAGACACAATAAATATTGCAGTATTTAATGGTGTGATACTGTATTGATTCTCTGAAGCACTGTACTGTATCAGTATGAAAATATTCTTGATGACAGTGGTTTTGTGTTGTATTTAAGCCTCTGACCACTTGTTGACAGCAGGTTTTCAGACTCATCCCCTCCTCTCACTCCTCTAACTAGACAAAGAAAACTGTATATTGTTTACGCATTCCATAGAGGTCGACCTATACAGGTTTTTCTGTGGTCACTGCCAATACTTGATGCTGATTTCTTTGGCCCATACAGTATATTTAACCAATTTTCTTTTTCTCTCCATCTAATAAAATATAATGAACCAATAACACAAAAAAGCTTAACAATTGTATACAGTATATACATATTCCGTTGTGAACATCCAAAATGAACTGTAGATATCTCTAATTCCAGTGTCATATATTTAGAAGAAATAGAGTTGCAACTGAATTGTAAATATCTGTAACGGCAAACCCCATACAAGTGAATAGCAAAAGTGACGTCGTTTTGACTAGTATAAAACTAAATAAATTACGGACTAAGAACAAATCCCCATATACAGGAAAATGACACCATTTTGAATAGGAAAACCTGAATTATGACGTCATTTTGACGAGTAAAACCTGAACTGCAGATATCTGAAATTGTAGTTTTGACGTCACAGATATCTACAACTACAATTCATACAACTCACAATGAAATTACGACAAAATGACGTCACGGACATCGCTAATGCTAATTCCAGATAGTCAAACTTAGCGATTATATGACCTGCCACAGTCTCCTCCTCTGTGTTCAATATTAATAAGGCGTTTATTTTTATCACCAACTGCATCGTCAACCCACAGATTCAACGTTAGGCTAACGATAGAAGCTAAAATTAGGAGAAACCCCCGCATGTATTCGTTCCACCACCAGTAACAGAGCTAATTAAGAGACTTTTTAAAACAAAAACGTTCTTATTAACCTCATATTACCGAACTGTATCATCCCTGAGCTAAACGGCTAACAGTGACAGAAAGATGCTGCTCTGTGTGTGTAGGCGGACAGCAGCTGTCGCGGCTAACTGCGCCAAATCCGTTGAATTCCACGTCGTGACGCGATTCGCTTCCAAATAAAATACGAATTCTCAGAGTATGTAGGTTAATTCGAGTATTCTGAAGGACATTTTAAGCAGCCGGCTGTCAAAGGTGAAGACACTCACCCCATCTCCCTGCGTTGATTATCACACACTCTTCCTCTGCGGCGTTTTACAGTAGGATTGATGCTTGACGGCGCTTTGTCGCCACCTACAGGTCACAGGAGGAACAACTGGTCCTTTTGTTCTGGTGTACTCGACGGAAATAATACAGCTTGATGATGAGCTTGATGGTGAAAATACAACCACTAATTGTGAAAAAAAAAACATAAAGCAAATTATTTAGGTGAAATGTAATGTTTGTGTAGTTCATACATACACTGTTACTTTTTAAATATATGTTTTAGGCTTGATTTTAATCTATTTTGCTTAGCACTTTGAGAATTGCCTTCAAATGTAAAGTGGTTTATGAATCATATACATTATTATTATTATTATTATTATTTAGTAGTAGTAGTAGTATCATCATCATCATTGAAGGACAGCCCATAAAACTGTACATTTCTATAAAAAGATTTATTTTTCTTTCTAAGCTTTTATCACTTTTACAGTCCTTACATTTAATATTGTGTAGTGACAGCTGTCTGCAGTCTTAGATGATGATGATGATGATTATTATTATTAGCAGTAGTAGTAGAGTTTAACATTCGAACTTTGTCTGAGAATAAAGGATAAATAGTATATGCCACATTTATTTAATGAGACTCCAGTTTCAGTGGAATCATATTTATGTGACAGGCAACGTTATCTCTGACTGGCACCAAAGACTTTGGTGTTGATGGTGGCTTTTACCTGCATTATTAGACGCTGCTAAAGCTCCTGATTTAATTTAATGTATTTGTACAATGCAGTACTATATTAATTATTTGTTGTGCTTATTTAAGAGGCAGGTTATTTTTTTAATTTCACAGCCCCTACATTTTTTATTTAGTTTAGCATATAGTAGCCACAAATCAAAGTCAAAAGCAATACATTGACACTAAAACAGAAGAAAATGTAAAATAAATGACTTATTACACCCTTTATAACCAAATGAGAAGAATTAATGGGCACCCATAGTAGAATAAAAGTTACTGTCTGTTCTGACAGATATTCCGAGCAACACTTTATGTTTCATGACTTAAACAGTATATCAACTACTTAAAATTGCATTGTATAAATATAGTGTGTTTGCTCACTGCTGTGCTCATTTTCCCACAGTGATTCATGATTACTTATTTATTATAGAGCTGCATTATCCACAGTCGCTGAGTGCTTTGAAAAACCTGCAGCTAAGAGAACATCTGAAAATGTATGTCCTTCAGCTTGTGTGAATTTTGAGTGTGGACACAGAATAACACAAACACACACAGAGAGAGAGAGAGTGAAAAAAACAGACAAAATCGTGGACAGTAATGATGTGGCAGTAATTGTGTTAAAACCAACTTTTCAAAGATGTCAGTGCCTACAAGTGAATAGGATGATTTCCTATTACATTACATCTACAACACATCCTTATATTTCCATTTTCCTGTTTTCTCAAGACATATTGTGAATGTGTGTGATATGAAATCAATATCTGCGCAAAATTAAAGAAGACAGAACCTTTTTTTTGAGTACATGTACAGTATATATTTGCAGCTTATAATTAAACAGCTGTGGAGGTGATTTGTGACTTAGTGTGTATGCCTAATAATTAAGTATCATATGTATCTAATAAAGTGACCAGGGAGTGTATACTTATACACTTGAGCACTTAGCTGAGGAGATGACTTATTATATATGCTCCCTGCATAAAGCAACAAGCAGAATAACAACAGGAGTAATGGACTGTCCTCACGAAGGTGGTCTGGACTGACTTTTTTGGGTCACAATAGGTCAGAGGGGAATATGATATTAGAAAAGTGCAATATGCCACGAGTGTGAATTATTCAGCACCATGGAGAGAGACGTTGTGACAGTGACTGCATGAGAATGTTTTCAGCACCACAGACAGCGCACTGTGAAGGATATCATCCATGCTGCCCTCTAGTGGCCAAAGGCAGACCATTGTTTTGTTTTTATAGAGACTCAAAGAGATATTTAAAGGACCAATATGAAAAATTTAGGTTAAAACTATTTTCACTTGGCATAAATTGGAAAGAGATGAATGAATTATTGTTCTTCATTAATCCAGAATGAGCTTTTTATATTTATATCAGGAGCAGAGGCCACCATTTTGGTCCACCATGTTTTTACAGTGGACCAAAAAGGACAAACTAAACATCTTTTGAGCATTGATGTTAACTGAGGGGTCCAACACACTCAGAAGGGAAGGTTGAGGTGAAGGATGTTTAACTGCAACAGGCAACTTCAATACATGTTTTACACACTGTACCTTTAATGCATGACAACAGTACAAAATAATAATAATTATAATAATAAAAATAGGTCAGTCTGAGCATTCAGATTCAGCCTGGTGCAAAATAATGGGCACAAGAAGAAAGGAAATTATGCTTGAGTTGAGACTCTGTAAATTGGTGACACAAGCAGCAAGTTTAAATTAAAAAAAAAAGTAGAGCAGATGGAGAATAAAAAGAGACAGACGCAAATGGACAGACCGAGACAGTCATGGGGGGGAAAAGACAGTGAGAGACCAGGACAGAAGTGAGAGGCAAAGAGAGATCGTGTCATTCATCCAGTTATCAGTGAAAGGTCACACTAGTGATTAGAGCAGAGCAGGGCTTGTTGGAACTGACAGGCTCTGGACAGCAAACACACGCACACACACACACGCACACACACACACACACACACACACAGAGAGTCTGGTTTTCATGACTTCAGAGGGCATTACATTGACATAATTTCCTGGAGACTAACTCTTATTTTAACCGTAACTTCTACTGCCCTAGCCATTACCTTAACCATAACCCTCAACCTGTCTTCACCTCAAAATGTAATAATTTACACCATGGGGACAAGCCCCTATAATGTGAACGTGTTAATGGGTTTAAGTCCCCACAACATGAGCAATATCTGTAAAACACACACACACACAGACACACACAACAGACAGTGGAGGTTAATGTGGATCACATTGTGGCTGCAGACACAGCTGAACATTTAATTAAAGCTTGGTTGAGGTGAAAAGTTGGACAGCGCTTCTCACTAACTCTTCATTACTAAACACAAACATAACGAAGAGACAAAGAGCGACAAGGACAAAGCAAAGGCGAGTCCTCACTGTCCCTCAGTTGTCGTCTCGTTGTCCTCATTGGTCACAGTAACTATTAACTGGGTTCTCATTGACACACACACACACACTAAAGGAGAAAAAAAAATCAACAAAAGAGAAAGATCAGACTCGTACAAGCAAGAGGGGAAAGTAATGAATGAAACACACACTTGTGTGAACACACACACACACTCACACAGAGTCCAGCTGACAGCTGTTAGATAGCATATTGACTTGTGCTACGTTTCCTACCGGCCTGCCAGAACTCGTCAGAATAATGAAAGAAAGAGCTGGAGAGAGAGAGAGAGAGAGAGAGAGAGAGAGAGAGAGAGAGAGAGAGAGAGAGAGAGAGAGCAAAGGGGTGAACCTTTTGGATTTTGATCTATTATTATTCTCTTCTTATATCCTACATCTGCCACAATGTTGTTTTGTGTCTTTGAAGTGTTTCTGTGGTGGTTAATGTGGATAACGCTGCACAGCATTTGAACCACACGTTGAACCATGTAAACACGGGTAGTTCTAAAAGTTCTAAGCCTTTCCTGGTAACATGGGGTGTATCAGCTAATAATGTAGGGACTGCCAATAATGCCTTTTTTGACCATATAATAAGGTGTTATATTATTGTCTTTCATTACATTGAGAACAAAAAAATTCTGAAGTTCATTTGCAGCTATGACAATATTGGCTGCTACAAGGGGAATAGTTTTGGAGTACAACTGCATACGATAAAGCCTCATACGAATGTCCACAAAAACTCAAGTGTTCATTTCTTTGCAAGTGAAGTAACCAAAAATTATCCATGATCTGTTTCCATCGGACTTCTCTAAATTACCCAAACTGAAATCCCACTATCATGGTCGTGGTCATCCAGGCTGTCTGTTGAGGAGAATCTGGAGGATCAAGGTGAAATGAAGTTTGACCCAAGTACATTCAAGCTAAATTTTTGTGAAGGTAAGCACCAGATCAACTCATCACAGCAACATTGTAAATAAGCCAGATGAGAAATATGAGGGGCCACAGAGTTGGTGCAGTGCTTAGCATTCTTGCCTTGGCAGCAAGAAGACCCACATTCACCTCCTGCTTGGAACAAGGACCTTTCTGCGTGGAGTTTGCATGATCTCCCCGTGTATGCTTGGGTTTCCTCCCACAGTCCAAAAACAGGTTAATTGGAAACTCTAAATTGACCGTAGATAAGAACGTGACAGTGAAGGGATGTCTGTCTATATGTCGCCCTGCAATGGACTGCAACCTGTCCAGGGTGTACCCAACCCTTTGCCCTCTGTCAGCTGGGATTAGGCACCAGCGACCTCCATGTGGAAGATAAAGTGGTAGAAGCGGAGTTTTAAACAAATACACACACACACACACACGAGTCAAACTTATTAGGAAGAGAAGAAAAGGCAAATTGTAACCAAAAGACAACTAGTTACCCATAAGAATCTCTACTCCCATTTTGAGTCTTCAGAATTGCGACTTGGCCCAGCGCCATCTTGTGGCGTGTGTTAATCACACTGGTGTCCACTCATATGCCAGACTTTATCATCTACTTTCCTCTGAATGGGAACATAATTTACAAAATTGACATCATGTTCTACTGTAAAAAGCTTGAAGTTAGCGACTGGGACCATTAACTCTTCAGAAAAATGTTTACTACTGCTATAAATGAAGCACAGTAAATATGACGCTCATTTCTCCCAGACTTCCACTCACACTGATTTCTTCTTGGAATCAGCGGTGGTGCCCCCTGGTGGCATCCTTGGGAGAACCGGAAGACCACATCCACTGTTTCTATGTCTACAGTCTATGATCTTAACCTTGTTGCCACAACAATCTCAACATACAGTCCTTTGAACCAGCACTAAACAGTAAAAGGGAGCAGTGTTGCTTTTTCAGCAGAACTTGTAAATATGATTAAAATATGGTGAGTGATGGCAAATTACACATGTAATTTGAATTTCCACGTCACCATGGTTGCTGAGAATGATGGATTCACTTACGACGATGGGGACAACAACAGATTCAATCTCTACCTTTAACAAATGCAGCGGTTATTCCTGTGTCTGCGCTCAACATGATGCATCTGAAATACTTAATGTCACACGGCTGAGGCATGATGCTATAAAGGGAAGGGACACAAAGGAGCGGACACATATTCTCTGCACTGATGTACAACACACTGTGGATACATTTAAATCGTCAGGGGGAAAAAAAAACAAATCCATGTGAAGAGAAAAACGATGGGAAAAAATCCAAGAGATGTCATTATTCTTGACTGATCACCCATGTGATATCAGCAAAACTGCAAATGTGCTTTTCCTCGCTGAGCCAGATTGAGAGAGATTGTTGTTGTCACAAGTATTGATTAGAAGGAAACTTGAAATGAAGCAGAAGATAAGAGGGAGATAAGAGACGCATCTGTGTTGTTTCCTTTCCTTTTTAACAGCGGAATTGTCATTTGCAGCTGTGCCGTCTATTTTGTGCCAGTTTTAATGCGAATCATGGAGACATCAGGATGTGATTTCTTTATCTCAGTGTACGACGGGCGAAATGAGCACGAGGCCGATGTGTCGTCATTCATTGTGAAATGGTCACATTTAATGGTTGAAACCTGTCATTGTATATACATCTATAAAAAAGACCCCAGGTACAGGTTACGACATTCTACTGCTAATACATACATTATTATTATTATTATTATCATTATTATTATTAAATAATAAACTTTTTTGTTCAATGTTAAAGTTACATATCATAGTTTACAAAATAGGATCAAGGAGAATTAAGCCATTATGAATGTCTGAAAAAAAGAAAAACTAAAGTCCTATATGTGTATTTATTATTTGTCCATAAAAAAAAATACAATTAAACACATCAATATTCCTTTTGAATAACATAATATTAACTGGCGATATTGGCTACTGAAATGTAAACTGCAAAAAAGATTATTTTATTTTGTAAAGGCGTCAGAATTTGGAAAGCAAACAGGGTTTTTTGTGTGTGTGTTATTGTATTTTACAGCACAGAGCAGAATGGAAAACCAACAAAGCTCGTATCGATGTCTTGAAATACCAACTTTGTCGCCATCATTACAGAGTCAAACAAAATGCAGGAAAAAAATACAAGGCGGGGGAAGAATTGTTCAGTCTCAAATCCACTTCATTCCTTTTTTTTTTTTTTTTTTTTTACAATCCAGGTTCCTCTTCTCCAGTCGCTGAGAGCACAATGTAAAGCTAATTGTCTACATAAGCCAGACTACTGTTACCAAAACTTTCAAAAGTGTTAGTCCTTGTGTCGAAAAGCGACTCGCTCTGTCGTTTTCGTTCAGTCACTGGAGGCGAAACACATTCCGAGTCTGACTGAGAGGGCTTTTGTTTGAGTGTGGCGTCTTTGTTGGACGGTCAGACAGGAGCTGCAGGCTTCCTCAGGTTCATCCCGAGTTTGATTCCTCAGTACCAATGTCGTGTTGTGCATGCACACACACACGCAACCACACACACACACAAACAAAGAAACACACACACAATTTTCTCAACTCCTAACTAAGGCAGGCACAGGCTTCAGGAAGCTCAATGAATCGTTTGGGAACCATTTTGTCTGGGTTGATGTTGAGTCTTTGGCATGGTGACTTAGCTGTATGGGGGCTGCTATTGTAACTACACAAACAAACACACATGCTCTGTGTGAGTGTATGTGTGTGTGCGTGCGTGCTACAAATTTAAGAGGACAGTTAGAATTAAGACTTATCAATTGAGCAATAAAAAAGTTTTTGTTGATTTTGTTGCTCTGAAGGGAAGATTCCCAAACCACTGTCTTCCAATAATACTCAGTCTGCTGTGGCCCATCAAAGCCACCAGGGGGCGATATAAGACTATTGGTACTGATGGTACTGATATCACTGCTGCTGTTGTTGTCCTTGTTGCTGCTCCCGCTGCTGTTGTCGTGGTTGATGATGATGATGATGCCGCTGTCAGAAGTTCCTCTGAAGATCTTCTTTGTCACCATTTAATCAAAAAAATGTTGAGTCACATTATAATTGTCTGGTTTTTTTTTTGTATGTGTGTCTAAGTAATCTCGGTGAGTAACTGTGTGATGGACAGAAATGATCAATGCACTGTATCCTTGAAACATGTGCAAAATAGAAAAAAGACCAGCCGCCTCCTCCTCTTCCTCCTCCTCCTCCTCCTCCTCCTCCTCTTCCTACTTCTCATCTTCCTCTGGGACGTTTAAAGATGTTTAAATCTGGAGAGTAAGAGAGAGGCACCATTTAAGCATCTTGTTTTCCATTTTACTGGCAAACGTTTTAACGCCAAACCTTGAATTTGACACTTAAGAGAAACAATTTGAGGAATTTCAAGGGGGAAGACTTTAACATTTTTAAAGAATTTAATACTCTGAAGTGCACGGATGATAGAAAACCTCAAAATGGTACAACTAGCCACAGCTACAGCTCGGAAGGGTGTGTATCGCCACCTAGAGTAGCAGCGGCAGTCACACTTAACTCGAGAAATTGATTCCCCACTAATGCTGTTATACTGGGGAAAGGGCAGTGGTCCAATTGAAAGGCGCAGTTCAGCTGCAACTGTAGTTCCACATCACTGGGCATGAAAACATCCTGATGACTTGAAATAAAAATGGAGCAGTATGAATGCAACCTTTGTTTAAAGTCAGTAAGTAAACGGTACTTAATTGGCTCAGGTTAATCTGGTGCAAATTCTATTTCATTTCATTTGTTTGTGCACCTTCACTGTGGAATCTATTCTGCCAGATGTAGATTCTGGCAGAATCTACATCTCTGGCACAGCAAATACTAGAACAACGTGATTTACAGCCTAAAACCTTTAAAGTAAATGAAATGGGTCAACTTTGGATTGGCTTTTTACTGGAGTTTCTTCAGGGGTTCGGCAGAAATATCATGAAAAACACCAGCCAGCCCCAGTTCACGCAGCTCTTAAAACACACTGAGGGGATTCATGTTGCTCGTGTTCTGTTTAACTTGTTCTTGACATCGATAGTCATATATCAACTTAGAGATTCTAGATCACATAAAAGATGAGGGGTTGTAGACTCATTACATGGTGTGTGTGTGCGTGCGTGTGCATGCCAGGCATTAAGGACACTTAAACCTATCTTTGTGAGGACATGTTGACCTTGTGTGACCTGGTCCTCACAACTTTTAAGGGCCTTTAGAGGAATGAGATGTTTTTACAGTTAAGGTTAAAGTTAGATTTGGTTCAGGGTTAGTTTAGGTGTTAGGCATTTAGTTGTCATGGTTAAGGTTAGGGTAAGTGTCATCCCTAGGAAAACTTTATTTATATAGTACATGGTTGCCAAAGTGCTGTACATAGAAATAGAAAGACAAACAGATAAATAGAAGACTAAAATGCAGTAAAACACTTAAAAAAAAACATCAAAAGACTAAAACACTTAAACGACAGACAGAGACGCCACAATTCTGTGTGTGTGTGTGTGTGTGTGTGTGTCTCACCACATGACCAGCAGCAGCAGTCCTAACAGCAAAGGGTAGAAGAAGGTGAGGAGCCTGGCAGCTCTGCCCACTGGAGGTCCAGCCTTCTGTGGTGCGTTGGACGATGGAATGGGAGACGTCTTAGTCTCTGGGAAAACAAACGAGAAAACACAATCAACATTATTGAGCTTGTCTTTTTTTTAAATCTTGTAAATTCTGGTTTAAATTTGTCTTTTTAGCTCCTGGTGCTAAATGCCCATAATTTGATGAATGGACACCGAAAAAGTGCTCAAGCTACTGGGAAGAGCAAAACTGGAAGGAAAATGGTGCAGAACAGAATCAATTCTAATCTGCAAGCACAATCAATATGGGACTTGTCAAGGCAGTTATGAAGTGAGCTGGATAAAAAGAAAGAAATTCACCGATACTGAAGCCGCAGGGAGACATTGAAATGGAAGAGGAAGTAAAAAAAACAAAAAACAAACCGAAACCCCCGAGGAAGAGGAGATAGTGAAAAGAGCAGCAGGTGGATAAAGGAAAATGGGGAACATGTACTGTGGAAGTTAATAAATTACAGATAGGAGACATTCTAACACCTACATTAAAGAAATAGATGCATTTATACACCTGTAATTTAAATTTTATGGCACATAAAGATTTTAAATCAGATTCAAACGGTTAAGACTCAACCTGGTAAAATCCAAGGACAAAGTTAATGTGATCCTCTCCTTTAATTCACGTCACGACAATAATCCACACACACACACAAAGAACAACTTATAGGCAACATAAATACACAAATATGCTGAAATAAATAAATAAAATCCTGTTGGTGAGCCATTTTTATGCTGATGTTCCGTTTGGTTTTGTGTTGCATGACAAATAAAAATATCACAGTTAAATAGTTTTTTTATAAAACAGGGCTGTTGCCACAGCTGCAGGCAGCACAACTGATATTAACTCATTTATTTCTTTTTTTCTTTCAGCTTAGGTGTGCAGTTAAATATTATTACACTAAAATATCTCAATACTTCATCATGTGATACTGTACTGATTCATTAAACCGCTGTGTCAATATCCTTGTTGTTATCCTAGTTGGCAGCAGCTTTTGGCCATTTAACTGTCCATCATGTATCACATCAGCAGATTCTTGGGAAATTGACAGTTTATTGTCTAACTGGATGACAACAATAACTCCTTCTTTATCTTGTAATGTTAGGTTTTTCTTTGTTTGTTTCCATTTTATGGAGGCTACATCCTGAGCACCAGGTTTCAAGGGAAATAGGTGTTTTTTTGAAGTTCCCGGTGAATACAGAGTTGGTGTCATACAGACAGTAGACACATGTTAGACACTGTCTTCTGGTTCTCCTGAGTATGTTAATGTAGAAGTGAAGATATAACAAACAGCCACCAGGAGGCAACTCTGCAGGTTGCAAAAAGAACACAGAGTGAATGGAAGTCTAAGGGAAAACCAGTTGATTCATGACATCAGTAAACATTTTGCTGAGCTGTTAATTGTCTCACTCTCTGTTTCAGGACTTCTCCAACAGGAAATGATGTGAACTCTGAAAATGATGTTCCCATTTAGAGGAAAAGAGGCGACATATTATGGCAGATATTGTCCAATGGGATCCTGGTTACAGGTGATGTCTGTGAATTTCTAGTTGCTACTTGCCAAATCTTGACTCTGGAGGGTTCACAGTGCGAGTTTAGATTCTTAGGACCAGTTGTCACTTCAGCTGAAAAATATTAATAAAATTACTTACTGTACACTACATTTAAAACTGTTACAATTTTATATTTTATTTATAATCTTTTAATAGGAAGCAAAATGAACACTGTCTAGTGTACTGTATGTAACACACCATCTGTGCAGAAGTACCTAATACAATACCTAATTCAAAAAAATAAACTACGCTTTTAAAGAACCTCAGATGTGTTTGCAGGATTTATTTGTATTAGCAGCTGCTTTTTAAGCACCATGGAAGAAGAACTAAGCATTTATAAATAGTAAGAAGTGATATCTGTTGTAGCTGGTTCAGTGATGGACAGTGCCGAGTTTCTGTAACACAGAGCAGGTGAAAGCACAACTTTTTAAAGCTCTGGATCATCTGCTCTTTACTTCCTGGAATGTGGTTGCTAGGCAACGGCTGGCGATGGGATTTCTGTCTTGTTTTTCGTCTGACAGTCCAGCATCATTGTGAACAGACGCTGAAGTGCGACTCCATGCACTGAGTAAAAGGAAAAAAAAGGAGGTATGGTGCAAATGAGGCAACACAAAACTGTCTGCTACATAACTAATTAGGCAAAGTAAGTGGCATCAATTCCTTTTTAGTCGAGCAGTTTGGAAACATTAGACAGTATGTAGATTTTAAAAAAGCAGTTTAGGTGAAAAAGCAGGCAACTGGACATTTTCCTCGTTTCCCTACTGTTTTATTTGTTATTTACACAACAGCAGGTGCAAACTGACACGGTAGTTGATTCCCATCCAATGGTCACATTTTTGATTCCATTTGTGGGCAGCCCACGGCCAAGAGGAAAGGAATTGGGCTCATTACCAGAAGGCTCAAACCCAGGAAGGGCCATGGGTGCAGATAAGCATCTGTGTGCTTAAAAAAAGGATGGGTTAAAATGCAGAAACCAAATTCACTATCACTGACTGGTTTGCAAAAATTACTGATCTTACGGAAATAATTGTTTTCCACTGCTTTTTTTTACTTGCAGAAATATAAGCATTTCCTCTTAACCTTTTCAACAGGAAGAGGAGGAAAAAGAACCAACAGCTTCTAAGGTCTCAACTGGGAAAAAAAAAACGAACAAACAAAACAACAGCAATGTTGTATGAAACAGTGGAGGCGCACTACAAAGATGCAATCAGTGATTCAGAGATTGACATCTGTAAATAAAGGGGAGGAAAGCCAGAAAAAAAACCAGTGTGGCTTCTTAAGAACTTGTAGAGAGAGTGTGTGATCGCTAGACAGAGAGAGAGAAGAGGAGAGAGACATAGAGGCAAAACAAGGGTGAAAGAGAGAACAGAAACAAAGGAGAAGTGGCAGCTGGATTGAGACGAGGCATGAGGAGAATCCCAATAACCTCCTGTTCTTTCTCTGAGAACAAGGATAAAACAACATGTACCACACAGGAGTTTGTTTATGTGTGTGTTCATGTTATCAGAGGCAGTGTGTGTGTGTGTGCGTGTGTGTGTACAAGGTGGACTGTTTAGCATGTGTTTTTCTAGATGTAGTGTTTACTGTGATGGCAATTGGTGTGTAGTGCCACAGATGGCCAACAGGAGTCACTGTTGCACCGTAAAAGTTGAACATTTTCAATGGACAGCAGACAGAGAGGAAGTGAGCAAATCCTTTCATAAAAAAGATTTCAGACTGTGTTGGTACTGACAGTAATTCACAGTCAGTGACAGGACACATGTTGCCTTTAAGACCTGACAATATAATATTCATGTACACTCATGAATGTATCAATACTGTATGTTGAACTCCAAAATCGGAATTCTCTGATGGAATAAACCTACAACAAAAGTACAGACTATTACTTTTGTTATTATTGTGATTGGGAAAACTTAGCAAAAATTTACTGATACCATAAAAAGCTTTTGCTTTTGTGCATTCAGTTTGATTCATTTGTTAGTCCAATGCAGAGCAGCCATTCAACTTAGCTCAGCACAAAGACAGGAAACAGTGAAAACCAGCTCACCTGTCATCTGACAGTAATAAAGCCAACCTTTCATCACCTACATTTATATAGCTTGTTAATTATGACATGATATCTCAGTTGTTTAATCAGTAAGGAACCATATTTTACTTGACATTGTGAAATGTGAATATAGGAACGTCTCAAACAACTGTTTTAGAGTTTGCTGTTCAACCATGACAAACATGACAAACACAGCCGGAGATATTCTGGATTAGATGAGCAGGAGGAAGTTTGGAACATTCAGGTGATGAGTGGTGCCTGGCCTGAACATGCAGGAGGTAGAACACACACCTGCTCCCTCTCTGTGAATTACCCGTAACTGGGTTCACTCAAAAATTAGCTGGGAATTTCACTGGCAGGAGAAGTGACTTCTGCAATTATTTTCAAACATACAGCCTCTCTGAACATGTCAGGACCTCAGCGCATGTATGGAAGCAGCTATGGACTGTACTACTTCCTGGTGCGAGGTTGCCAGGCACCCAGTGGAGACTCCAGGAGATCACTGCTCCCCGCCAAGAAATAGTCTGCTCCACATGGCCCCAATAAATCCACTCTGATGTTTGTTCAGATTAAACAAATAAGAATCATTGTCCAAACACAAAACACAATGTTTTCGACTAACGTGTCTCTTGTAATTCTGTTATGCGTATTGTGTTGTGGTGTTCACCGGCCTGATATGCATCTGCTGATGGTGCAGATAAAATCTACAGAAAAAGACCACAGAGGAAATGCAAGTGTAAAAAACAACCATGTGCCCTTGGAAAACTGTCCACTTTGCTTTCATGCTGCTATTTTCTGCTTTGCTTCTCCAGCGTGGTCGGCGAGACGCTTTCTGCGCTCACACTTGGAATGTACGTATTTTTGTTCAGGGATCATCAGGGCGCTGAGAGATTATGATTTGACAAGCAAGCCATCTTTGATCTCAGCTGCACGGGGAAGGGATGCCAACTATGTAGATAATTCCCACAGACAGACAGTTGTTCTCCTTGTGTGTGTTTGTACATGTGGACAAACACAAAACATAACAATCTACCAAAAATGTCATGTATAATTCTCATTTCTCTTGCTTAAAAATAAACCTTGAATATGTAGTGTTGTCAGTCCAACTAAAATTCTAGGAGAGACGTGAGCATTTTTGTAAAAAAATATGGCACCAATTTTCCCTGAGGCAGTGAACAGGCTTTCAGACTGATGTGTGCTGATTTGTCTGGAGGCTGCCGGATCTTACAACTTAGCTGCAATAAAAGTTCAAGGCTATCAAACGCTTATACTGTGTACTCAATTTAATGATTAAAAAAAACTTATTAGGAGAACTTAATTTCATACCTAACTGGTTCAGGAAATTTACTGTGTGACAGCCGGAGCCATAAAGAACAATGTTCAGTTAAAAAAACAACAACATAAAATACTGAATTTCCTAATTTCTACAGTTTACAGGCTTTGAGACATTAAACTAAGCAGTATTTAATAAATCCTCATATTTTTTTTTATATAGTCACACTGTTGATAAGCCTCAGCTGTACTTTGTCTTGTCAACTAAATTAACATGACACCAGCTCATTAGCAATCATTGACTGATCCATTTGTATCTATATATTTAGTTTTGGTCTTTGATTTTTCTTTTGGAAATAGTTTATATGAGTCTCACTGACGTGCAAATATTGGAAAACTAACCTCCAGATTCCTACACTTTCAACCTTTACAAAGAAGCCACAATAACAGCAGATTTTGATGACTTTTAAGCCTTTTAAAGTTCCAGTGTACAACTTCTGGTGCCTCCATATGGCACCATCCCCACCCGTCCACTATACCCTCACTGCTCAATGATCAGAATGTTTTTAGCAACAGAATCCACTTCTGAAACTTTTCCATGAGTGCTTCTTGGAGACTCCAGCCTGTTGTAGCATCTCGCTTTACTAGACGCACTTTTAACTCAAGCTTCCATTCAGTCAGGAGCTTTAAAACCTGATGGTACTTGACCGCATGAGAGAAAGTAGTGATTGCACTGACTCAGTGGGAATGACTGACTATCACATGTCAGTGACTCATCAAAGTCATTTTGAAGACATCATGACTTTTAAAAAAAAATAAGTTGTAACGTGTTGCTTTACGTCACCAACTGCGTTTGTGAAGCCCAGGAAAGGCTTTATTGGAGGCTGTAACCTACCGGTGGGAGTGACCACATCAGTTGTGGAAGTGATGGGCAGGGGATCCTCAATCCAGGGTGTGGCATGAACAGCAACACTCCAGTCACTCCACGTTCCAATATCTGTGTCCTTGGCAGCCACCTGCATGTGAAGAAGAGTAGAAAATATTCAATAAACCAGAAGCGTACGTGATAATTTAAGACATTATTTAAAAAGTTAGTAGATTGTGCAGAACAGTGCTGACTTATCTTCATGAACGACTTTGTTTTTCTACTTATCTTTTGATTTACATATATTTAACACATTTAATGTCTTTTAAATTGCTGGACATACAGTAGTTATTACAGGACCATTAGGCTCCATTCCCTCTGCAATGATGGATGGAGTTGGCAGATGGTGGTTACATCTAATAATTTTAACATTTGTTAAAATTATTAAATGTAACCATAATATTATGGTAAGATGATTTGAAATGACAAGGCTATACAGAGATTTAACATATGTGAGTAGCAATTCCACTAGTCTCCTTTAGTTAGTTGGGATGTAAACATTACCTGGATGATGTATTCTTTCCCAGCATAAGCATCAGTGATGGTGTGGGAGGTGCTGTCAGATAACTCCACCTAAACAACCAGTAGAAGAAAGCAGCTGGTCAGGAAGATATACTTTCTTTTTTTCCTGGAATAAAACAAAACACAGGTCTCTGAATGCATTTTTAATGCATGGACTATGGGTTTTTTAACGACATGAATTCAGAAACAAAAATAAGGCAGTTAAAAGTTCCTAGGTCGACTTAGGGTCAAGATGCCTTACCCTACCCATAAATTATGTGCTCTGTCCAGGAATTCCAGCTCGTCTTTAATGTGTTATGGGGGGTAGATTCGGCCACACCATCAAGAGTGCATTTTTCATGTAATCTCATTATTTACCACACACCTTTCATCATGATTCTGTGAATATACGTCAGGTCTGTTGCTTTATTCTTGCTGTGTTTTACATTTCACCGTTGAATTGATTAAACCTTGGTCTGCCTGCAACCTCCGCTCTCCACAGACACGCATGCAAAATACCAGCACAATAATTGATGATTACACCAGAAAGCTTTGGCATCAATGCCACGTAATTTTGTAACACAATATAACACATGGCAACGTTTGAAATCCCTTTGTACAGACTTTAATTTGCAAAGCTTTGCAGAGAACGAACTAAAATGTTTGAGTTGCTGGGGAGCGCATGAGAAAATGATTTGCTGCTGCCCTGTAATTTATGGTTAGAGAAGCTCTGTGTGTGTGTGTGCGCGTGTGGGTGTGTGTGTGTCTTTTGCTTATGTCTGATGGACCAAAGGCAAAATAGGGGAAAGGAGGTTGCTGCTTTTGTCTACTTCTAAAGTTAAAATTCAATTGCACATAATACCACAAACAGAATTGAACATTTAAGGATACGATTGTTACATAACATTGCACATACCTTATACAATGTAACATGTCTCTAGTTAGAAGATTTTAACGACACAGATTGCTTAGCTGCAACATTTACAAAACAAATTCACCAGGAAAGGGTTGAGTTTCAACAATTTATCTTGTTATGATGACTCAGTGGATGGATGGATGTCAACAGTAAAGCCTGATCACTCACCTTGGAGATCTCTCAAAATATGTTTGCTGATACAAATTATGGCCAAAACCACAATAAATCTGACCCAAATTTCAATAAAACATTATGATGCTACAAATTATCTCTCCAGGCAGCAGTTTCATCAAAACCTCCTCACAACACCACCGTATAATATTTTACCAACCACGGGTCATAACCCCAGCAAGTCTACCTGACGTGTTTCCTTTTATTTCTGCAGGACGTGCCAATCTGCAGTTGATCTGACAAATAAACCCCCCCGTACATCTCTGGCGTCTGTGCTTCCTCTTTGTTGACCTCTGCTTTTAGTGCTGCCTCGATTTTCACTGCCCTCTATCATGCTGCTCTAATTCTCCATCTCTCGCCTCCACGCTCCTTTCGTCTGAAGGGAAGGTTCAAGCTCTTTCTGCCTAACCGAGCACTACGTTTATAGGCATAATTTCATTAGTGGAATGCAGGAACAACATCATCCGTGCGTGCATGTGTTACACGCTCGTCCTGAGTCTGTGTGGATATACTTAAGCATATTGTATACAGTGTGTGTGCATGTGTGCTAACAGACATGTGTGCATCGTTTAAGGTTAAATCTTTGGCTGTTTATCTGTCAACCAAGCAGCGTATCCAACCAGCTTCTATCAGCATTCCTCCCCGACTCCAGAGTGTACTCATGTGTGAGTGTTTGAATCCTAATGTCTATGTTTTGTCAGCATTCTGTGCGTTCCTGTAGATCAGCACATATGTCTTTACATTTTTGCCAGTGTGTGTGTGTTTTGATAAAACATCACCCGCACTACATTTGTTTTTCTTTGTACGCACATGTTTAGACCCAGATCAGAATATGCCTGTTGCACTGGTGCTTGCGATGGTGCACAGGCATGTGTGCACGTGTTAGTTTACTATGTCTTCTGTCTCTCTCTCTCTCACTGTGTATGAATGTACTTGTATTTGTTACATCTTAAGGACCTTTTCTGGCATAAACACTGACCTTGTCAGGACCATTCATTCTCATGGAAACCAAAACCTGGTCCTAATGAGGTTCTGCCTCATTAGGACCAGGAACTGGTTAAGTGCAGGTCTAAGATTTAAACTGTGGTTAGGTTAAGGTTAGGTTTGGGATTAACTGGTAATGGTTAAGGTTGAGGATAACGCTGTCCCAATTAATGTAAGTCAATGCAGTGTCATAGGAAGAAAAGCTGCACAAACTGGTGTGTGTGTGTGTGTGTGTGTGTTTGTGTGTGTGTGTAGTGTACTCTAATGCAGAGTAAACAGCTCAGAGATAAACATTTCCAAAGAGATGGATGTGTTGCTGTGATGCCAAGTGGTTAAACAGGGAGCAGCACTTAATATCACGTAGTAGAGGGAACTGGGGGAGGGAGGGGGGTGTAGATGGAAGGAAGAGATATTTTTTGGAGAGGCTGTTGCTATCTGTGCCAAAAAAAGGGAAAAAAAAACTGCTAGATCATTCACACTGCAAGACCAAGCTTGTGTGCTATTGCTGAAGTGTTGAAGTGATGTATGCTGACTTGTTGCTGTGTGTGTGTGTGACTGATGTAATATAAACTTAGCTGTTTAGAGTTGAAAGAAAACAAAATCTATTGCTGTGTAAATGTATCTGCAATTGTGCACACACACACATAAATGGACACACACAGTCAGAGCCGAATATTTACCTTATACTATAATCACGTCTTAGGGTAAATAGTCTCTATTCAGTAAAGTGAAAATACAATATGATAATGATAATAATAAAGATTTTGCCTGAATGGATTGTCCACAAAATGGTTTGTTTGGAAAGTAATGATCTCTAAATGTCTTCACTCATGAGAAAATGTCCTCATCTTACGCATAATCACCGTGTGCCTATTCATTGTGAAGGGCATAATTGTTTGAAAATGAACACACAGAGAGAGAGGGTGGCCTGTTCATGATGCAGGAATCCACCTGAAGACGTGACACACCTGGATTTTCTTGAAAAAAGTAAACACACACACACACACAAAAAAAATGCATATCTGTGTCTCCTTAAACCAGCGTTCAAGAGCTTTACAGTGAAAACTCTTATATTCACACACACAAACAGCTTAATACCAAAATGCACATACGCACGCACACACACACTCTTGAAGAGCTTCTACACAAATCCAGACAAAGAGAGGGGCAGAGCGAGAAGATGTGAACATTCCTCAGGGATTGCATAAGGAACTGTGTGAAAAAGAAATGACCCTTTTCTCCTCTCCTCTCCTCTCCTCTCAGTTTAACTTAATCAAATCTCTTAAAAACACACCATGCCTAAAAGGAGCCATATTAGTCCAGTAGGATAACCTAATGTATTTGCATCAGTGGGATGACAATTGCTATTGTATGATATATTATTGTCTATGGTCACATGTGATGTGGTACAGTTCTGGACAGTGGGAGCAGTAAGACAGGGAAAGGGAAGAGGAGAGAATATGAATGTATTAGGAGGGTAAGAACAGAGGGGAACACAAAAATGCAAAAAAAGAGAAAGCCAGAGGAAAAGTAGAAAGAGGGAGACGTGGAGAGAAGTGGTGTCTAATCCAGTGGGCATGTCCGTTGTCCTGGAAAGGAAACCCAATTATATGGCACTTCTGGCCCAATGGCACTGTGTGTGTGCACCGAGAAGGTTGGTCTCATTAGGTTGACTGACAGCTCCCATTTGAGAACACACACACACAAGCAGGTACACACATGCGCAAAAAATGTCCAGCAGAAATTTCTCGGACAGTATGTCTTTGAAGTTCCAAATCCCGTAGCACCAATTACAGAAAGAGGAAGTTAACCACAGCCAATAGAAAACTCTTCACTAGACCTTGCACCACTTAAAAAGGCATGTGGTTGTTTTAACAACACAGCAGTGGTGGTGTCTTCACATGATGTCTTTACGCTGGCATGTCAAACATTGTAAAAGTGAACAGGTGTCATTAGAGATAAAAGTGAAATTTTGAATTCCATTCCATTACTTCCTCCCGTAACAACTCTGAACTGAAGAGTTGTACTTGGATCCTGGAAGAATGAAGCTTACATTTTATTCCCACTCCACCGTCATTGATGGCATGATTGCGTCGATGCTTGTAATATGAGGCCCAGAAGTAATGCACATACTGATAATGGATGTATGAATCTATTATCTATTATTCACCATGCACATACCACTTTCAGTGTGGAGTTTAAATGTCCTCTCCATTGCCTCGTTCAGAATGGACAGGGTGTCCACATGTAAACAGACAACTCAGGATGGATGTTAATGCCAGGTCTGAATGGAGTCCATGTGTGCATGGGTCAAGCAGCCCATATGGTCAATCTCTGGAGAATGTCTGGACTACAGTGCTTGTCTGACCCTAGGTGTGAAGGTGACAGTGAATGGTCATTAGTCTCTGTGCGTTGCCTCTCACCCAATGTTTGGTAGAAATGGCTTCAGCGTCCCCTGAAAACCCTCAAAGGATTGGCAGAATAGATGTTGGTTAGATGGGCGGACCATCCTCCACAACTCTGTCTGAACTGTTGCACCATCCCTACTTTAGTTATAGATAATTAATATCTGGATTTAAAATCAATTAACTTGGCTGCCCATTAGAAATTACAGTGCATTTGCGTGGAATTAGATTAATTTGGATCAGCTGATGAGCCTCATACAGGGGGTTTATCAGGATCTGGGACTTTTGCCAACTACTGATTTTTACAAGATGAAATCCAATGAAAACAGATTTGCACTCATACTGAGAAGTCTCACACTGGCTATTTCTTCTGCAGGGCTCTCTCTTTACAAGAAATATTTGTTGGAAAAAAAAAAACCCCAAAAGCCCTCAAATTGAATCGGTCTCTCACTCAACTCACCACATGTGCTTTTTTTGTGCTACTGTCCAATGCTATGATAAAAAGTGAAGCTGACAACATATGATGAGTTGTGAAACAGTTGCACTTCAGCTCCACTGTTCTTCTCTAAAGACAACTGTGTTGCCAAATGGCAGCTGGTATTGCTCACTGGAAGGTGATACCTTTAAGCAAAAAAAACAACAACTTTTTTTTTGGCACAAATACCTCAAGAAAAATCATTTTTGTTACTTTTACATTATAATATTAATACTATGGCAATAATATGTCAATACAATCTAATTTGGGAGATAATCAGCAACTTAAGTGTCATAAATTCATAATTTTCTTCCCTAAATGACTTTGTGAAGATGAAAAATTGCCTTCTATTGCCAAACCTCGACAAGCTATGGTGAGGTCCATGTCTCAGAGCTTTATTGGCCATGAGATGCCTGCTCACAAGATGAGGACAGTGAAGTGTGTGTGAGTGAGTGTGTCCTGACATCTCAGAGTAGATGGGAGTGTGTGTTGGAAAGCCTGAGGATTGACATGGTGATGCAGAAATCGATGGAGGCAGAGGAGAGGGCAGCGGCCCCATTCGTCTTCATTCACCCTTACACAGTAAGCTCTCCACAAATGGAGAACAGTGGAATATCCCCAAGTGCAATATGGGATGCACACAAGATAAGAGAGCTCTTCGTCTGATGGGGTGATCTGCATGACACCTCCTTATACAACAGTGTTAAACAAAGGGAGCAACCACCTCCATGTTGGCATCACTTTTCATTTTAAATACTCTTCTACTGCCTTTTTTGTCATTTTCATACTTTTTCTTTATGACTAATAGGGAACAGAAAAGCTTACATTTTCTTAGTTCTTAGATTCTGTCAATAAGGAGACAACCACCAGCAGAGGGGAATGGTCTGTAGCCTTATAACAGCTTTACAGTTTGTGCCTGTGTAGCAAACAACTAGACTTTAATGTAATTTGACATCAGAGCCAGACAACGATGACTTTCATACGTGACAGCACTGAGTATGACTTATGTGAGTGCGTGTGGTAAAAAAGATGGGGTCTGATAAATGGCCTGTCACTGACAGTGTCCTTTAGATGGGATGTTTTCCCCAAACAAGGTCTAAACATTTATCATGTGCACCTATAGATACAAATGGATGACTTGATGCACGGATGGTTAGATAGCTGACTTAATGCATGGATGGAAGAGAAGATGGAAGGATGAGCAGGTGAGCATGCACCCCGTGGTTTGCTTAGAGAGGGAAAAATGATGGGAAGCTGAAAATGAAAAGGGGAGGTAGGACCGGTGAAGAGATGAAATGAGTGAGAGGATAAAAAATGAGGGAGACAGGTTGAGTTGAAAATCCCTCATTCAGCATCAGTCTGTGCTTTTTTTCTTCCTTTGCTATGATAACGATTCTACATGCAGCACTGAACAACTACGACTGCGTGTATGAGTCTCTTCACCATCACATCACATGTATGCAGCTCTTGGCTCACTATTGATTCATGTAAATGTTCACAGGTTGAGAGCGACTTTTGGCAAGCATGCAAGAACCATCATTACATGGGTCAGCAGATGCACTGAGGAAAAAGAATAGTGTTCCGTTGGCAGTAGAGGAGATGACCGACATTTCAACAATACTCAACAGGGTGGAGGAGAGACAGGACTGTGACCTCGCCTCATTCTCACACTGGTTCAGATAAAAAAATTGCAAATGCACTGGTGTCTAAACCAGGGGTTCAAATGTCTGATGGATGACTTACACATTTTTGTAACTACTGTTAACTAACAGTCCATTGAACAATGGTGATTACTTCCATTAATCGATCATAGCTCTCACTCTGCGAAAAAGTGTAAATGCCATTGTCGTTGGCATGGTGTCGTTACATTATCCTAGTCTTGCAGTTGGATTAGCAGCATGGTTTCTGTGAAGTCAAACACAAAAAGAACAGCAAGAATACCTTACAACAACTGCTACACAATGTCACACTGATGGAGGGGATGTTAGATGTGCAAGACGCTCCATTGTATAGCCATTAGGTGGGGTTTCAGTAACACCGCAGCCCGGGGTGTTAAACCACATTAAATCATCACAGTGGAAATTCCTTTATCACAACAGCCATTAGGAGAGAGTTGAGTGAAGAGGGGATTTAACGAAAAGAGGAGAAAATGTTAGAGGGAGGAAGAAGTGACAAAGAAAGTGAGGTAGCGGGAGGAAATGGGAAATGGATGGGAAAGGGAGGATGCAGTTATGTCAGACAGAAGGACAAAAGAGGAAAAGAATGCAGGATAAACAAATGAGTGAAAGGCTATAAGGCTTTGTTGCTCATGCGGATACAGATTAGAGTAAGAGGAATTTTAAGTGCTCCTCTATTCTCTAGTCTGACTATTTCATTTATCAGACCTGTCTGTTTCTCTGAGTATTTCTGTCTCTTGTGTAATGAACAATTCAAATTTCATTCTGTTCTGTTTGCACTTATCTGTCCTATACCCACTATATGTATATGAGTTGATGCGGCAGTGCATCAACAGCCTGAAGGTAAACAACAGTATGCAGTCAAAGTGCACTTCATTAAGAATACCTGCTCATTCACTGATCAGCCAACTGTGCAGCAGCATTGCAATGCATAAAGTCATGCAAATGCAGGTCAGGAACTTCAGTTAATGTTCACATCAAACTTCACAATGGGATAATGATGAGATTTTAGTGACATTAATGGTGGCATGACTGTTGGTGCCAGATGGGCTGGAGTGGGTTTTTCTGAAAACTGTTACTCTGGTGAGCAGAAAATGGCTCTTGGAAAGAACAAGCCTTCCAAACCTGAGGGTGGATGAACTGAAATGGCAGAAGAAGAAGAAGAGGATAGCAATTTTTGGATGCACTGGAAAAAGGCTCACCAAGACCGAACTACTGAAGATTGGAAAAACTGGTCTCATGAATCTGAATTGCTGCTAAAGGCTGCAGATGGTCGGGTCAGGATTTGGCATCAACAGCACAACCTGCGCTGTGTTAACAGTCTGGACCGGTGGTGGGGTAATGGTGTGGGGAATGTTTTCTCAGCCCACTTTGAAGTCCCTTAATACCTTTCACTGCTGACCATGTGTATCCTTTATGACCAGGATTTCAGTGAGATGATGCACCACATCACAAAGCAAAAGCAATTTCAGGCTGCTTTCAGGAGCATGACCATGGGGAGGTATCTTAAGTCACTGGACGCAATGAGAAATGGTCTGTAGTTTATGGCACTTTTCTAGTCTAGATGACCAGTCAAGCTTTAACATTAAAGTTTTTCAGTTTTGCCATTCACCCATTCATATACTCTACCAGTCAAAAGTTTGGACACACCTTCTCATTTAATGTGGTCCAAAGGTATGTCCAGACTTTTGACTGGTAGTGTATATCTAATCAATCACGCCTTCACAATACAGTTTTGCCTTTTAGCCATTCATATACATCTCCTCACACATTAATACAGCCCATCTGTATGCACCGTTTTTCCAGCAATTCACATGCTCCTGGCACAGCTGACAAGAGCAACTTGGGGTTAAGTGTCTTGCCCAGGGACATATTGGCATGTAGACAAGAGGAGCCTGGGATTGAACCTCTGATCTTTCAGTTGCATGACAACCTGCTGTAGATATTTGTGTGGTTAAATCGTGTCAACAACACAAAGGGTCTTTTAATGGGAAAATTAGGTCCTATCCAGTACCACTCTTTCAATAACACCATTCTTTTTGGGTACCTAGCTCTGTGTTCCAGCTCACATAAGGTAGAGTTAGACACACTACAGTCCATTGGTACATTGACAGAGAATTATGGGTGAGAATAGATATTAAAGGGGAAAAACACAAAAACATATCGTCTTCTAATTTATTCTGCAGAGGATTTGCGGCTATTTGTACAATCTGTGTGGTGTTGGAATTATGGCACACTATTTTCATTGGTAATGCAGCTATCGTCATCCTGCCTACACAAGCCAAATCAGAGTTTACCTTCTCAAGCCATATCTTGGTGGAAACTAAGGCACAGTGTCTGTATGCATGGCAAAAAACTGTCCTAAAGAGACAAAGCTATTTTTGGCCTTCCAAATGGGTGAAACTATGAAATTAGAAATTTAGGATGTTGGGACATTTCGACAAGCAATCCCGCCCAAATGGGTGTTACAAAATTAACAAGAGAGACAAGCTGTCAGTCAAACCCACTTCGTCCACACCCACACGGTCTCGAGATGCAGTCTAATCAGAAAACACCTGTGTGGGTGGACAGTAGAGGCTTTGAGGTTGAAAAATCTTCTGTGATATCACAGTCTACAAATGAATGTTTTTCAACAACCTCCCACAAGTTTGTTGTTTGGTCAAAAAAAAACAAAAAAAAAAAAAAAAAAAAAAAAAAAAAACAATGACTGAAAATTATTTTAAATGAACATCATTTTATGATTTGCAAGATATGGTGCCATTTGTCTGTGTTCGACTGTGCATTAGCATAATACTAATAATCTGTGTCTCATTGTTTGTTGTTTTCTAATACACACTCATCTATATGAATGACACAGCATTTGCATGTATATTGATCTTTGTAATTAGATGAGCAATGCACATCTTTGTGAGCTCCTTTGTACATATGTGTATCTACATTTACATGCCTACCATTTGAAAGACTGTATGTTCAGCTGTGCGTAAAGATATAGAGCTAAGCATGTCTTGGAGCCTGCAAATATTTGCATGCAAACATATATTTCCAGTAGATTGGACTTCAGCATCATCCACCAAAGTGCAATTACAGCACAGCAGATGCAGTTTCATACCATGAAAACGATATTGAGCAATGTGAAATTGTTCTTATCACAGTCACTGGACCATCGCTTTAATTGCTTTGTGCATTTGGGTTCACATCTCAGTAAAGCGAGAGGGAGTTTGGAATGGAAACAATGCAACAGAAGGCCATGGGAAAAAAGAACAATCACTGAACATTTGCAAGCATTCAGATGAGGCTTATTTTCACAAGTCATTTTTTTGATGGTTGACTCTCAGTTACAAATCAATAGCCAACCCACTCAACTAAAGGAGGTTATTCTTTTCTGGAGTACTGAGGCACATAAGAAATCAGACAATGGGATTTCATAAAAATCTTGATGCTCAGTGTGTCAGGATGTAATGATGCATATCATACATTACCCTACCGATGTTTGTTAGCTTTAGAGAAACGTCCTGAACCTGTGCTTGGTGTTTCTACTGAACTACACCTGCCCAGGGAGACCTCATCAGACACTAATACATAAAGAAAAGAAGCAATTCAGAAAATAGAATTTTACAACAATACCCAGTGTAAATTTATCATTAGCACAGAAAATATAGTAGTGGGTACCATCTTATAAATACACAATGTACAATTCAGCAATGTATAAATAATAAAAAAGGACTGCACCCCGTGCAAGCCTGTGATGTGTTTGCACATTTAAAAAAGATACAGGTAAAACAGATATGGCTCTATACAGAGCCTTTTTCAAATGCAAACTAGTTTCCTCCTGCACAAAAGTCCATAGAGAAAATCTATATTTTTTAGCTCACAGGGAAACAAGAGCTGCTGGTCTAGTGCTGCTTTGTCATGTAGGTTTGTGTAACTTAGGTAAACCTGACAGAAGGTTAATAATGTATTTATTATTAATAAATAATAATAAATAAATTGAACTCAGGAGATAACACATATGAACTTTCTGATGGAAGCAGCATTGGATTAATGATTCCTGGGTGCTAAGATGTGAAATGGGTGATGTTCTCAGTGGACTTTGGTGTTGGAGAGTGAGTGGTTTGCAAACTTGATGTGAACCACAATGCAGACTAATACTGAGATAAAGTAACAAAAATATGCTTAAGACGTCACAGACTTTAGCTGGTATAGATTTTGTGCTCAGCAATGTCAGTGTTGATAATATATTATTACCCTACACAGCCACACTTCCCTAAACCCTACACCATCACTACAGATCACATGGAAAGTGATCATTTACACAAATTCACCCGCTCCTGCTCTTTCTGCATCTTGACCTCAGCCTGATAATGAGAACATTTTTATGGCAGGGACAGAGGCTGCTTAGTGGACCGCCCATGGCTTCATCTCTCATAACAAGATACAATAACTGGTTCACATACACAAAGATAACAGCTCAAATCAGTGGGCAGTTGGTTTTAAGTCTGTCCCTTTGGATATGATTGTTTGATTTACTCACCACCCTGAGTCATGCAGACTGTTGCAGCGGTGCACAGAGTAAAACAAGCTTTTTGTACACACTGTAATGACCAGATGGTCTTTCTAGACATTGCACATAAAATTCAAATTTTAACAAATCAAATTCAGTGTATATCCCTGACTGTTTGTGTCAAGTCTGCCCCACTTATCTTCACTATATCTACATTTCATTGTCTCCTGTCTTGTTGCTGTTCTATATGAGGCTCATTATGGCTTATTTTTGTGTATATTTTAAGTGTACAAATCATTCACTTAATCAACATGGGTTTCCCTCTGTAGGTTTCTTACAGATGAAGTTCATCAAAGACTCATTGGTTTAAATTTAGTTAAATCAAAGGTCTCTCTTCCTCAATATTCTGCACTTACTCCACCCTTTCATGGTTTAACATATTCCAGAATTTTTTTCCTCACTCTGTTCTTTTCATCCCCTGAACCACTCATCTATCTTCCTTTAACTAAGAGCACCTTGTAACTGATAGCTTATAAAGCTTCACTTTCAACTTAGCCTGTATTGCTCTCCTTTTCATCTAGTCTCTGCTGCTTTCATCCATTTATCTATTTGAGGCTGACATTTTTCCATACGTTTTATCATGCTCCCCATCCACAAGCCAAGTTCTCTTTTTCTCTCGCTATACTTCTCACGCACCATCAAAATTACTGTACATGCTTTATTTAACATATTTAAATGCAATAAGCATCCATCTTCCCTGAATTGTCCCTTGTTCCTGCATGTGTGAGTACACATTTCAATCATCCCAGTCTCTGCATGACTTTAATTAAATTGTTACATGTTAAAATGCCTGCATCAACTTCTGCTTCAGTCTGTTACCCATTTCATCTACATGTACAAGCCATTCTCACCCAACGCCTCCTGTCTTACCACTCTCAAGGTAAAAATCCTAAGTAACAGCAACAACTTTAATTAGTAATCAACCTCCGAGGCTATACTGTATTTAATATATTAATGTTTAATTAAGTATATACAGGGCCAATAAACAGTGTATCTTATCATTTGACAGCATCATTAAAACTGCATTAGGCAGGATCACTAGAGAAATAGTTGTTTATTGAGTTTCATCACCGGGTCATTAAATACTAATGTTTTTGGGTTGAGGTTCTCTGTAGTGAATCTTTTCTAACCAGTTGACCACATGACAGACAGATGCACAAGTTTCATATGCCACAGTTGAGCAGACGCAAACTGTCTTTCTCTGAAATGCTCTGCCAATAATGACACATGTTTTATTGCACACTATCTGACTCTCTTTTAGACTTGTTCTTTCTTTATTCAGGTGGTTTTGCAGTGTGGAGAGTTGTAGTAATTTTTTAGCTGCTTGGCAGGGCAGAAAATATTTTATATATACTGTATATTTATATGACAAGAACTTAAACGTGGATAGTATTCAACGTGTGTATTACATTTTTAATTGGTGTAATACATCAAAACTGTGATGTGGTGGGTGATTTAGAAGTCTATAGAGAGGCTGGTGGTTTCATACCTGCACGTGCTGGTTGTGACATATTTCTATGAAAAAGCAAAGTGATTTCCATAAGCAAAGATTAATTAATTACCTATTAACCACACTGCACATGTTCTGTGAGACTGTCTGCCAACACTGTTTCCCAACACATGAAAAGGGCAGAAGTGCAACCGTACAAATGTTCAGAGGTGATGGGTTCAGACATCGCCCATTTGAAAAACCCCACTAACTGCTACAAAAATTAAAACCAAGACCACAGACACATTCATCAAACGGGTCTGCACAAACGGAAAACCCTGGAGTTTTCAGCTGTCATCGACTGTATGTCTGCAATCTCTAAATTATGTGTTCTTACCCAAGTCCAAATATTGACTTAAGGTTTCCCACCCTTCATGTAACGCATTAGTTCACATATTGATTGATTAATGGTGAGTGGGGAGAAAGAAAACTGAGAGTGTGAGTGTCTGCTTTAATCAACACCGTACCGTTAAAGATCGGAGGTGCTGTCACAACTTTCTGCAGTGTGTGTGAGCGTGTGAGTGTAAGACAGAGGCAAACGGAGAGAGAACATAAGGTACGTAGCAGTGTGTCTTTACATATGTTAATGCATGACTGAAGGATTGTATTGTACAGTGTTCTATTTACATTAAATGTAAGTGGGTCAACTGTGCAGAGTGTACGTACACATTTGTCAAGAAGTGCTCGAAATCAATTGATAATTTAATAATTTAGTTTTTCAAACTGTCACAAAATCAAAACGCCTATCACAAGTTCACGGAAGCTAAAATGGAATATTTCTTTTCTTAATTGTGCTTCAACAAAAAAACCAATTCAGTGGTAAACAAATGGAAGCAGAGTGGAATTAACTTCATAAATCACCCAGATATAATCAATTTCCTGTTCAATTGCAAAGAGTTTGCTTCAGGTTCATCTTCCTTTTGAATAACAGAATTACAGTCAAGGAAGTCCTGCAGGTTCACTCATCTCAGGTTAATTTAAATCTTGAGTATGGCTTATTAGAACCCAGTGAAAACAGTCATTTGGTGCTAAATAGTTAATGTGAGGTGAAAGAAAATTATTATTGTAATATAATTGGTTGTATATTGTTTTTTTTCAATTTGGTATAAATGAGTGAAAATAAATGAATAAATTGGGAACATATTGATATTTCAGAAGCTGATAAAACTAAATGATTAGCTGTTTTAACACTGAGGTTTGTCATACTGTAAAAAAAACAAAACAAAACATTAACCATACAGTATGTGCATATGTTCATATATAAAGTTCTCCTGGTAACAAAAAATACAGATAGTGGAAAAAAAGACAAACAGGAATTTGGTTTAAATCACATACTTGTGCATGTGTGTTTCCATGTAAAGATCTGTAACCCAAGTTCTTGGAACAACACCTCTGCAAACAATTGACGTGTATGATAATAGCGTTGCAACATTAGACCCCAGTAGACAGCGCTCACTTTCATCCCAGGAATCCTATGGTGGACAGACATGCTCTGAAAACACAAAGCCCTCAGGGAACTGAACCCACAAGAAATGGTCAGATTCAGTAACATAAGCAAGTGAGCGATTATGTCTGTCTGACCACGGATCAAACTCTAACAGCCAGAGGTTGGACCTGGGGCATCCTTCTGAGTCATGATACTTTTTTTTCTTTACATGTGCCTGTTTCTTTTACCATGGGCAGTACCACTAGAAAAAAAGGGCAAAATCTGCAGTTCCCTGAAATGTACAATAAGTTTCCTCTTAAAAGACAATCTATCCAACTTCTAAAAAAAGCCACTTCCTGTAGAGGACTTCCAAAAAATTAATAATACCCAGATGTTTTCAAATATCAAATAATGACTCGGTCAAACAGGTGTTTTCCAGCACTTTAACATTTTCAGCCACAGATATATCTGAAGAAACCATTTTTAACATTTATGTTGGCTTATGTCATGACAAGAGTCTTTCTAGATGAGCCAGTGAAACGAAGGTATATGATTCTGTTTTGCAGGACTCTGCTCTGTTTTTCTCTGCTCTGCTGCTTCAGCCTGGATTCTTGTGCCAACTGCAGTAATAGAAAAATAAATATGTGGATATCACACATGGCTCTACTCACATGCTGCCACTGGTCACGGATGAGTGGCCGGTATCGAAGGAAGTACTTCAGAGGGAAGTTGTCAATGTCGGGCCAGGTGGCAGGGCTGTGCCAGGTTACCTCCAGCCTCCGGGGGTTGAAACGGATCGGGGTTGCTGTCACACGCTCTGGAGGGTCGGGTTTGACTGCGGGGTGGATAACAACAATTGTTTAAAGAGGCTTCACTCCAGTTTTAAAGAGATTCTATGGGCTCCATGGGTAGATTTCCGGATTGCAAAGACTGCTAGTCACTAGGAGTGGGACAATATAACAACTCTATAATACTCTAGCTTCTAACAATAGTTAAGTTAAATTTGAAACCTGGAACAAGGACTTTGAGACATGAAGCAAAGGAAGGTTGAATGAAAGATGCTTTGAGCTGCATTATCAAATGTATTTCAAGCTTCACTCTTCCACTGTGTCTTTGTGTCATGGGCAAAGCCTCTCACCTCACACCACTCCACACCTATGGCTCACCATCTCATAGAGCTCACATTTGTAGATCCCTCACTCCTTCCTTGTCACCATGTTGTTCAGCCCCTAATGCTGCAGATATGCTCTCTGCCACTTAACGCCTTGTCTCATCTATTCTGATGCATGCAGTGCTTTCCTCGTGCCTGTTATCCCCATGATGCCTGCCACACCTTCTCAGCTGCAAATCCCTCGAAATTTACCCAAGCCACAGGCCTTAGTCGGACTTCGCCATTTCCATCTTTACCCTGAAGACAGTTTGCTGCCTATGCCTCCTCACCAACCCTCTTGCAAAGTAATTTAACACATGAAAATAAAATCATCAGCCACTTTATTAGGTATAATAAACCAACTAAAAATATTGCTCTGCTCATGTGCTTGTTAACACAAATATCAGTCAATCACATGTCAGCAACTCACTGCATTTAGGCATGTGGACACGATCAAGACAACCTTCTGAGGTTCAAACCTAGCATCAGAATGGAGGGGAACTATGATTTAAGTGACTGTGAATGTGGTATAGTTCAGAAACTGCTGATCAACTGGGATTGTAAAGCTTAACCACATCCAGGTTTGAAAGAAAAAATATCCAGAAAGCAGCAGTTCTCTAGGTTGAACTGCCAAAAGTCAGAGGAGAATGATCAGACTCATTCAAAATGATGCATAGACAAGAATTACTCAAAAAGAACATCTCTAAACGCACAAAATGGGCTGTATTGGGTGCTGTATTTACTCTACTTAATAAAGTGGCCAGTGAGGGTGTGCGTCAAATAATATTAGTATTACGAACTTTTGAAGGTCTTGCTACTTTAAACTATTTCAAGTTGTCCTCTTACTACTACTACTGCTATTGAAGTATTGTCGGAATCCTATAAGGGAAAAAATGTGTTATCAGCTAAAGAAATGGCTGAGGACAAAAGCTGAGAACATATAGAGGAGCTGTGGCGAAGTAAAGGACAAGAAGTACCCGGTGAAGAGAAAGTGTAAACACTGTTTTTCTGAATACATGTCTGCTGAGAAAGACAGATTGTGAGATTCTCAGTGCTTTTCAGACCATATTGAATGACCCAGTCTTTGTAACATCCCTTCCACTGGGGAGCACACTGGCCTGCCACTTTACAGCTACACCCTTTCTTGAGCACATACAGACAGCATGACGTAAATAGGAGTGGTTGCAACCTGACTGTCTGACAAAGTGCTCTCCGATAGTACCATGGGATGGAAAGTAAAATGATATGCATGTAAAGTAAGAAAATAGCATGTAAACAGTGAACACGAATACAGACAATCGTTCATTCAACAATTCATTCAAAGAATGAATGAATGACAATGAAAGATTGTGGGTTCAGATTAGAGGAGACAGACAGATAAAAGCAGACAGACAACCTTTTTCCCTGTGAAAGAGATGATAATCTCTTTGAGACCTTAAATGTGTAAAGGACGCAGGGAAGATGGAAATGGAGTAACAGAAATGTGTCACACTGTGAGAGAGAGACTTAAAGGTGGTCATTGTCACTGTTATGTGACTAAAAAAAAAGACTAATTTGTGACAGTGTCTGAAATTCAGGATGACCATCTCACAATGTAACTGCTGCTCATGACTCTACAATTAAGGACAGGAAACTGATACTGATGCTGCTAATCAATACCAATACCCATATTTATATTCCTTCCTACAGTTTATTTGTTACTATTTCTTCATAATCTAAAGTAGAAGTTTTTTAACATTGCAGCCCTGTTAGCAGCAGCAGAACCATCAACCATCAACCAACTGTTGTATTTGCATTTGTGAATATTTGTACATTTGTGAAATATCTTTTTACAAATGATACACTTGTAAAAAGGTCACTGTGTTTTTACTAAATTTAGCAATTTATCATAAACACATTTAGGGTGGATGTCATACCAAAATGTATTAGATCCACATCACCAAGGTTTATCAAATCCATGTGGCTTGAACTAAACTTATAGGATTGCTTAAAGTCTTAAAGTCTGTGGGCGCCTGAAGAGAAAGAAAAGTGGATACAGGCAGAGTAAAACCAAAGTGAAGTCAGTTGAGACCAGGGAGCAGAAATTCTCTTCTTTGTTTGCAACAGCTTTGTCCAGTGGCTCATGCAAGCACAGAACATAACAGAGAGAAATCTGTATGGGCGGGATGTCCCAAAGGCTTCTGAAGTATTCATCGGACTTAAAACACAGACTATTAGCTTTGTGTTGCATGAGCAATGAACACATCCTTCTTTTGCTGACCTCTGGGAAGGCACCTGATATCTGACCGAGCACAACTAATAATAATAGAGCAAAAAAAGTAGAGAAAGAAACAAGAAAGGATGTTCTTTTATGTGAAGATTTAGGACAAAAATCCACTGAGACAATAGGAGTTTGAATTCACTGACCAATTCAGCTAATGCTAAACTGATGAGAAACAGATACAGGGCCCAGAGAGTTTCAGTGTCTAAGGTCCAATGAGTAAGGATTAGTGACATGTAATGGTGAGACTGAAGATTGCAACAAATGGAGGACTCTTCTGCACACTATTTCCCAAGTGTGTCAGGGAACTATGGTGGTCTTCACACACAGAGATGTTTGTCTTACAAAACAAACATCGCAAACTAAGCTAAGAAAATGGCAGCCTTCATAAAGCAAGGCCCTTGCCTGAAATAAATATAAAAACCTTATTCTAATGTTATCAAAACAAACAATTTTGATAATATGTGGTAACATGTTATTTGTTAAATTAAATTTCTCCACCTACCTTTACCAAACAACATACACTGTAGAAAAAAATCAATTTTTAACCATGTACATACTATATATACGGCAAGCAATAGTAGGCCAAGGTAATAACTTGAAATGTGAGGATAAAAGCTAAAAGAGGTTCTTGCCCAGGATTGATTAAAAAAGAAAGAAAGAAAGAAAGAAAGAATGAAGACATTAAAAGAAGTATAATCATCAGTGTGTCATTGTTATTGCTGTTGATGCTTGGCCTCAAAACATCTGTCATGTCTCCCTTGACTCTTTTAATTTAAATGTGGATTCACTGTCATGTTCTCTGTCTGGCTTGAGTTGCCTCTCTCTTATTGTTAACTTCCTGTTTTATTTTGGTAGTTGTTTTTTGTGTTCCTGGGGAAGTGCTTTGCTTTTTTGCTTTCAGGAGGCTGGCTGGCAGGTGAAGCAGGGAGACTAATTGCCACAGCTGCTTCTGATCATCTCATCACTCCTGCCTACTTATACCTGGGTTTTTGTGCTGTTTGGCGTCAGCGTGTCATGTGTACCATGCTCGGTAACTCTCTGAACTCTAGACGCCGTTGTCGGCTGAAAATGGAATAAGAGACCAGGAGACAGAGTGGAAAAGCATCTGCTGTGCCAATGCATGTCTGAAATCATCCAAGGTTTTGTAGTGTTTTAAAATATTTGTGAGCTACCTTGTTCCTTTGCTTAATGCACTGAGGTGTGACAGCCTGACAAAAAAAGGGCACGTCGTAAACTCTGCGGCTCCACTCTACCGTATCCTCACACTACACTACTGTTTCTTTTAAAACAAGAACAACAGTATGTGAACATCTGCTCGGGTGCTGGGTGGCAACATCTGACAGTGCATTAAACAAATAAGAAAAAAGAAGTTGAGAATTAACTATTAGAGAGCTTCAATATACAAAATATTATTTACAAAAGAGGAGGACATGAAGAAGTACTGTTTTGTTTTTTTTTGTTAAATTCTGGTCCAATAAATTCACGAACAAACAAAGGACAAAATTAATGTTGGACATTTCAGGTCATGAGTCAGTGAGTAACTTCATTGAAAAATCAAAAACTCAGAAATTTAATGTCTGAGATATGACAGGAGGCTAAATGGACAGCTCATGGTGAGGCCAAACATTTGTGGGAAATCATGGTCAATATGAGTTAAAATTGCAGGTCTACAGAATGGCAAACACAGTTAATTAACATTAACTATTTAACTTTTGTCTCTCATGGCCAATAGGGATATTCAATTGCAAAAGCCATTTTTAATGGTTTCACATTAATAAATTTAAACTGTGTGTTCTGATCTTAAATATCTGCTTATGGAAGGTCAAACCACATGACCCTGAGTGAGAGAAATTCCTTAAAAGGTCCAGTGTATAAAATCATTTTCATTTAGCAGAAACTGAAAATAAAATAATTATATTTCTACTTAAATTGTTCAGTTGCCTGATTGTGTGACTAATTGTTTTTAATTTCCCCAAAATAAGTCTTTTATATTTATACAATAAGCTGGGTCAGCTCTAAATGAAGGCTGCCATTTTGGACCACTGTGTTTTTACAATATTCCACATTGGAACCTACTAAACATCTGTTGAGTTTTGATGCTAACTCAAAGCTACATAGGTTCTCGTACACACTTGGAAGATAAGATTAGGAATGTAGATAAATTTTCCAAAATCTTACACGTTGTACCTTTAAAGCAGGGCTACAGAACATTAGATTGCTCAACTGTACCACAGGCCCAGTGTCTTAGTCTTAATAAGAATGCAGCATGTTCCCTGACAGAACATAATGAGGGACAATAGTTGTTGTTTTTTTTTTTTTGATACACATGTTTGCACATTTCTTTCTAAATCCAATAAAACAATGGGAGGAAAAATTGCACAACTGTATACACTTCTCTGAAGAAATGAGCTGCTATCCCAGAGACAGTTGTACTTGTTACATTTTGTGCATGGCAGCAATTAGTGCATCTCTCAGTTAATCTGCCTCTACCAGCTGTAGGAGAGCTTTTTATTGGTAGCTGATTTCTGACCACCCTCGTGGAGAGAGAGATAGAGTCACCAAAATATCAAAACGAGCACATTTTCTTCCAGCTAAAAGAAAACAGATGCTTACAACGTAAAGGAAGAACAAAATCCTTTGTTTTATGTATCTGTTGCTGTTGTTTCCTGGCATGCTTATGAAGGGGAAAGCGTGGGAGTCCTGCAGTCCTGCCATTAGGTGTCACTAACGCTTGTACACTGTATCTTTAAATGGTCTGTGATAACCCACCCACTCACTCATTTTCTACCACTTTAGCCTCCACTGAGGGTTGCGGGGGGCGCTGGTGCGAGAGGTGGGGTACACCCTGGACAGGTCGCCAGTCCATCACTGGGCCACATAGAGACAGACAACCATCCACTCTCACATTCACACCTATGGGCAATTTAAAGTGTCCAATTAGCCTAATCCCCAAATCTGTATGTTTTTGGACTGTGGGAGTACCCAGTAAAAACCCACACACACACAGGGAAACTCCATATAGGAGGGTCCCAAACCCGAGACCTTTTTGCTGCAAAGGCGAGAGTGCTAACCACTACACCAACCGTGTGGCCTGGTCTGTGATAACCCTCTTCAAATTTAAAATCTACAAACAGCAGCAACACCTGGAGTCACCTTTTTCATTTTTAATTTTGACAAAGTGACCTTGAAATAAACTTGAAACAAAACAGCCTCAGTGTTGATTGAAAAGATTACATCAGTGACAGCCGAGTTAATGATGCTGTTGAAAGGCGACTGTTGCTATTATTACTGTCCCTTCGGAATTAGGTTACGTTATACTCCTTGTAATCGCAATGAATGAGTAACAGAGTGGGACATGAAAGCAGGTGGCCAGGTGGGATAAATGGTTTACCTGTCGAAGCCTTGACACCTCAGTTGTCGTTTGATCACTCTGACACCTGAGAAGATTCAATCTATCATTTAATGCGTCTGGAGCTTCCTTGAGGGATCTCTTTGTAACCGTACCCACAGCATACGCATGTGAGGACACACACACGCACGCACGCACGCACACACACACACAATCTCATCTCATTTCATCCCAGCTTTGGTCGAATGAACAAGGACAGTTGAGAATTGTCTTACTCCCCCTCAGAATTCAGAAGTGCACCAGGAAGCATGAAATTGTTTTATTTATTTACGATCTGCCTCGTTGTCCCTGAGAATAAATGTGACTTACAACTTCCAATGGCATGAGAGAAAGACTTTTAACAACACAGAAAATAGAGACGAGATGATGGGCGCAGAGAATACAAAACAGACAAGTAAAGAGACGAGGAGGACAAAACAGACAAGACCATGTCTGCACAAATTATCATACATTTCAAAACATGTTTATTAAGTTTTGTGCTTTCAACCAACATTTTCTAGAATAAAAGCAGATCTTGTCTTGCATCGTTACCAGTGAGAACAGCTGTGCTGTGTTTTGAGTAATGATAAAACGAAAAGCAAGTGCTCATATGGAGTTTGCTTGTTAAGACCAACCACAATACAGGTCTATTCACATCTTACTAGAAAGTGTTGATGCAACATTTAATAACTATCTAGTAACACTTTAAAAGTATGTATGTATAGGGTGTAATATTTAGAGTGGTTCATTGGCAGAAACTGACCAAATACAACCAATAACTTTGTTTGTATATATATAATTGTTTTCCATAGCCTTAGAACAGGCATTTGTTTATTAAGAACATTTCTCTCAAATCACTTTGAAAGTACTTGTGTTACTCATTTTCCAAACTATCTGAGCAGATTCGTATGATTAGCGTAAATGGACAAAGAACAGAAGAAGAAAGAGGGATAAAATTGGGAGGGTGTTGTAAAAAGAAGTACAAAGTCACAGGAAGGACATGTGGGAATGAAAGGGAGAGAAAGGAGCAGTGGGGTATTTTGCTATCATCAATAGTTGTGGGATATTTCCTCAGCCAATGTGCTAATCCGGCTAGCATTAGCATTTTCATGAGTCCTGTGACCGGGGCTTGGCAGAGCATGTCAGTGCCTCATTTGGTTACTTATGTGTACACACGTGCACATACACACACACACACCATCTCTTTTTCAATACGCTCTTTCAACCGGCTCGCTCCCCCCTGACTCACTCAGAGACCCAGTGGTGTCTCTGTGCGTGTGTGCGTGTGTGTTTATGCCTCATGCACACCCATATCGTCCTCAGGGCAACACAACAGGGCTGAGAGCTGCTGGCAGCACTTCCCTTATCTGCCAAAGTATTCCTCATTCCTTCTTTAAAATGAATTTCTCCTCTCCACTGCTTTCCAGCCTGAGCCACTTATGAATTCTAAGAGTCCCACTGTTATTACACAGACTTCTGCTGTCCAAGTGAACAAAAACTTAGCAATCTAAAAGTACTTATGAAGGTTTGGACTTAAACTAAAAAAAAAAAAAACCCTGCCAATTACAGCACTAACCTTTGCGTTGAATTTTAATATTGAAAGCATGATTAAAATATGTTCTTTTGGCAGCTTGTGTTGAGAACCTTTCAGTGATAAACCAGACCATTGATTTATGTCACATCCTGTTCAAGCCTCAATTAAATACTGTCTGTTGCAGAGCAGGTTCAGAGGTAGCCTGTTTTATTATAGTGCCTTTGGTAATGACATGGGTGCACAGTCAATGGGTTTCTCACTAATGGACTCTGCTGCTGGTTAAAGCAGAAAAAAGAAGCTGTGCACTCTCTTTTTGAGCTGCATGGGTGACATTTATTTGGCCATTGAAATTTCAACATTCTTTGTCTCTCTGGCGCCAAACAGAGCGATGTTTGCACACACTCCAAAGGGAAGCAGAGGTGGATTAAATCAGTCATCTGTGATCCCACAAATTTTCTAAATTGGTCATGGGTTGGCATCCTCACAGAGATGCTGTGACAGGCATTTCACTCTTTTATTTATTTTGTCAATTTTTCTGAAACTTTAATGAAAATTGTTAATATTGCGCAAGACAGAATGTTTTCTAAAACTTTAAAAATGCGTATGTGATTCATTTGAGCCTGTCAAGCATTTTAATTAATCCATTAAAACATTTTTCCACCTGAGATAAAAACTTGGTGTTCCAAATGTCTGATATGACACCTGTCAATAAAGTTGAAAAAGGCAAAAGGGCCAAAGAAACAACATAAGATAACAACACATACCTATACTGGATTCCTCAAAAGAGATGACAGTGGAGGCTCTGCCCAGTGCGTTGACTGCCGTCACGTTAACTTTGTAAGGGAAGCTGGAGAAGACCTCAGGGAATCGAACATGGCAGCGATTCTTGTGGACAGAATCTTTCTGCACCTCCAGTGAACGCTGGTAATGTCTGAAGAGAAAAGGAAAATACATATGGAGGGAGGAGATTAAATGGAAAAGGTACAGAGAAACGACACATCTTCATGAAAATGCTGAAAGAGAGCAGGAAACCACTTTTTTTTTTTTAATCTTTTTTTTTTTCTTCCTTTAATCAACAGTGTGGGCGTCATACATCAAACATATGATTTATATTTCAGCATTAAAAACTGCTGACTGCATGTTCCTGCTAGACAGAGCAGGGACACTTAGGCTGGGGAAAGAGCCAAACTTCACTTTTACTGCTTTATTTTAATACCTACATAAGATTTTTACAATGTTAGTTTACATTTGTTTGCTGGCTCAGAGCACTTGTTTGATTTGCGTTAAATCATGGAGTAAATCTAAATTCTGTCAGTATTAGTGAGTCAGAAGTGGACAGTTTATTAAAAAGCCAGACGTTGAAAACAAAAAAGATCCCTTTTTTTCAGGATAAAACATTACATTACAATACATGAAATATAATAATAAAATAAGCTCCTTACTGTGTTCCACCTGGACACAAACAACACCGACACTTTCACTGTTAATCTCTTCATAGTTGTCCTTATCCTGTATTTTTTTTGCCAAGCGCCCTGGCCATTTTTTATGGAGTTACATACACAAACGCTGAAAATGGCCCTATCTCGCATTGATAAAGAATCCTTCAAAAAAATTCCTGGAATTCATGGCGATCTGGATCACCACCAAAATGTAGTCATCTAATCCGTGTCCCATTTACATTTAATCAAAATCAAAAGTTATTTTGCTAACAGACAAACCAACACTGGCAAAAACAGAACCTCCTTGGTGACGGTAATGAATCCACCTGCTGGGGTGTGAGCACTGGGCCTGTGTGATGTGGGAATATCAAAGAGAACATGGCAAAGACAGACTCACAGGGTTTCCTTCCACACATTTTCAATATTTAAGATCCACCTACTGTCCTGTGAAACCCTGCGTGGACACCCGGGGAGAGTGAGACATAGGTGTGTGACTGCAGCAGGGACCGATGATACTTTTCTTTATGAGCACTTGCAATTAACAAAAAAAGATCTTTTTATTCACTTATGGGAAGTTTTGAAACATCTAATTATTTCAATATAATGTTTTTTTTTCATCGGTTTAAAATGATATACATATTATATTTCTAAAGGCAGCTTTGTGTTGGTGACCAGGATGAAAAATTAACATTGTTTTTTTTCAGTTCAGTTAGAAGTACTTGTAAATGAATTTAAAAGTGAAGATTTTTAGGCAAATTCATTTTTAAAATGTATATCTGAGATAATATTCACTAGAAAATATTAAGTCACATTCAGTGTGATGTCTTAATGAGAGAGCAATATTAGTTGCAGAAATTAATGCCACCAGGCAGCAGGGGATTTAAAGTATGTTGTACCTTAAAACTCTCATAATCATTTTTTTTCCTTCTATTTTTGTGTCAATATTTTGTTAAAGCAATGATGAGGTTATAGATATCAGCAAATACTGTACGTAAGACACAAATTGTAACAAAAAAATCAAGTCATTCATTGAAGTAAACTATGGCAATTACAGTATGTTTTTGAGCGTATATACACTATATATTCATTTTTTTTAACTTTTATTTAGATTCTTTTTAATTTGTAATTCATTGTTACAGCTGATACTGTATATGTGTATTTGTTACTTCAAACCAGCTCATGTTTATACTTGTACAGCTGGCGTGACAATCAAATCTCTAATCTACAGTACATTTATAAACACATTTACACATTAAAAGTGTACTTACTGTACGTCGACTTCAAAGGTAGTGGGGATGTACGTTGGGAACAGCTGGTGCCAGCTGCAGTAGAAGCCTTTAGGGTAGGTGTTGGATCGACAGGTGACTGTGGGCTCACGTGGGGGAACTAAAGAGAGAGAAAGAAGAAAAACATACAAGAAACAATCAGAATAGTTAGAGTCTTAAAAAAATATATAAGGACATTATATTTAGTGAATTTGTGTTATTGAATAATTCAGTCCTGACCAAATATTCGATTAATCACCGCAGGTCAGCTGCTGTGTTATGACTGGCTTTCCGGTTATGTTTTCCTGGTTGTGCTTTTAATTTGTTTTACTGTGCTTGCCTGCTTAATTTAATGTTAATCAAATAAATGAAAAGCCATTTGTGACGCGGTGCATAATTAAGATTGCTTGTTTATGTGTGTGCTGTCACAGGGTTTACAGTATCAAAACAACAACAGTCACATGAGTACATGTCTGTTTTAATGTTAACGATTGACACTTTTTTTTAAAATGGTCAACAATTTGACAAAAAAAAAAAAAAAAAGATTATTGTCTCGCTTATTTCCATGTCTGAGTGTCAGATGAATAAAAAAGAGTGAGCTCAAACATCTCGGGCTGAATATCTTTGCCAAGTCCCCCGTCTACGGAAGGAAAAAGTGATCGGATGAAATGGAGGGACGTTGGTGAGTGGAGAAAGAAAAGGATATTGGATTGGTGAAGCAAATGAGGAATTAAAAAAGGCTGGTTAAAAAAGAAAAGAAAAAGAAAACTCTGATGTTATGCCAACTCTGGCCTCCTCCAAGATTAGCATCTTTTCTTCATAGCTAGTCAACCGCACACTTGTCCACCACTCCTTCTTCCTCTCCACAGCTTTCTACCCTTTGCTTCCCAACTACAATGTGTAATACAGTATGTTGACAGTCACACAAAATGCATTAAATAATACATTTCTTTTTATAATTTTCCCAACACATCACCCCCTCCCCCCCCATCTTTTTTTTATATTTTCATTAACAACACCAGCAGGGAGAAAAATTGTCTTTGTACCTTGAAATTACATTTATACATATTTTTCAGTGGAAGAAAATCCCTCAGTGACCTTAAACATGGCCTTCAAACACAACCAACAACAAAAACACTCTCTGTTCTCTTTCTTTATGCTGCACAATATTACCACAATGCAGTAATATTAGTAATTCAGGCAGACACGCTTGAACAACAAACAGTACAAAAAAGGACGAATGAGCTGCAGCATTGCCAACAAGAACATGGTGATGCATATGAATTGATCCCCAATCAATGTCTGCTTATGATGCTAAATGGGAGGATATCAGATAAATGATGAAATTATATAGAAACTCACTCCCTTTAAGTTGGCACAATTGATTCCTGAAGTACTGTATGAGACATGTGATACCAAAAGTATCTGATATTTATTTCAGTTTTCCTTTTTAAGAAATCTTTGGCAAATATCACGAATTGCTAATGCACAACAGGGTCAACCTGCCTCCAAGAGCAACTAACCCATTCATTGTAGTGGACATGGGAAAAGAACTTAAAATAAAAAAATAACATGGGCTGCTCGGTCGGGCAGGATTTTTCTCCCATGTGGGAAAAATGTTAACGTTTTTCTAACACAAAGTGTGTCCAGATATTGTAAAAGATTACACAAAACAATGTTAAAGAAAGGGCTTTCAAAAACGTTTCCCCCAGTCATTCAAAATTGTTTGATAAAGTTATGGGTCAACTGACATTTCTGGGTTTTTAATTTAACTTTTATCAGTCTTATGTTTGGGTGATAGGTGAGATGGAAATTGTACAACAATGACCTGAATGTTAATCTTGGTTTATAATAGGATAGTGTAACCCCCATCTTTAACAAAAGGGCAAGCAATTACAGTACGCTCCTGGTGAAATACTTAAAGGAAAGAAATGCATAGATACATATTTTCTATCTGTAAAAATATGCTGCATTACCACTGTATCACTTTTCATTTAGAAAAAAATAAACAAAAGCTTTCTTACTTTAAAGTCTGAGAGGTGCATCATTTGGTGCAGAATATGAATGAACTTGTCTTAAATACAACAACAGCAATGTTGCAATAATTATTTAGTCCTCACAAGAGGCTGGTTTTACTACTGACTACATCCTGCTGTTTTGTGTAAAATGTTTTGTTATAGCGAACAAGGAGCAAGTAAGCAAAGTGGGAAAACAAGAAAAACAACACAAGTGGAGCGAGAATCTCTTAAAAACGAGAGGAATTTACAAAGAGCAGATGGACAATTCCCTCCAGCATCACATCTAAGTAGCACTTTGGCTTCTGCATGTGATTCATCCACTGTATCGCAAACACACTTTCAGAAGCATTATTCTCTGTCTTTTTTTTGGGTTCAGCCTTTTTTCAAATTGATCCCTAACTTTGTTTAAATCATGTGTTAAATATTGTTTTATATACACTATATATATCAACGTTTTGGGAAATATCTGATTTGCACATATTCAGATTAGATTTGTTGATCCCACACCAGGGAAATTCACTTCATATTTGAAATTTTCATTTCACTCTTGTTTGGTTTTAAACTATTTTCATTTGTTTAAGTACTTCTTGTTAAGTACTATGTATTTACTTGATTATAACTGTTAAGCACATTGTATATTAAGCCTCTCTGCACATGAATCCAGTTTTTTTAACACATTAAGTTACAGTAAACAAAAAGTAAAAATTAAAAAAATCTGTATCATGCAGCTGCAATCTATCAAATTGTGTAGATAATTTCACAACGTGTTATTTGAGATATTGTTGAGGCGTCAGATGAGAACAGATCCCTTCACACAAAGCTGCTGCTGCTGCTGCTGCTGCTGCTGCTGCTGCTGCGGGGTCACCTCGCAGTCATGCACAGATGTGCTTTAGTGGTCACCCTGGCAACTAATTGGTCTGTCAATATAAGATAGAATGAGGTGTCAGGGATGACATCAAATCACATTGATTGAGTAACTGGGGGCAGTCTCAATCATCTGAGAGCTTCAATTAAAGTCACAAACACACGCAGATGTTGGCACACGCTCATTTTCAGGGCAGAGAAACACACTCTTTCCATTTCTCTGTCTCTCTTTCCCTCTTTCACATGCAAATACACACTGTGGAGTTAAATATAATCAACCAAGTGAGTTAATTAAGAACTTGAAAAAGTCCAAGGACAACAACTCAGGTGAAAATCAAGAACAGAGCTGATCTATGAACCTGGAGAGGTAGAACTAATAGTAAGTATGTGCTCACCAGGCTGAAGTTACTCATATCTAATTTTTCTTGTTGATGTGACTTTCAGGGTTTTGTGTACACAGAAATCTTATCACCAGTTCCACTCCAGGTTTGTGTCACTTAAGTGAGTGCTTGCAGAACATAACAGTGATGTCACCAACCTCTAAATCTCAGCCACAAATTTGCTGTGATAGCTTCCATTTCTGACCTATCACCTGCATCAGTGCAGTGTGGACTCACAAATTTGACATTTTGTGTTGTTGACGGTGATTCTCTCCAAACAGTGTGTTCACATGAAAGTCACACATAAGACGCTTGAAGTTACAATGTGAAAAGTCACAGTTCTGTAATGAGAAGCTGTTGAATGAAGCTGCTCATAACAGGTTATTAAAAAGTTGAACAGAAATATAAAGATAAAAAAGAATAAGTTTAAACAACAGGTTCCATTCTGGGGTAGTTTCTAGCAGTTCTAGCATTTAGCTGTCATTATTTAAACCACATCTGCATTGTATTAAACACTGGCTGGGGGCTAATGCCTGGTTTAAACTTTGTGAACTTAGTAAACAAAATGACAAAATCAAATAAAATGATTTGTTGGCTCAATGAAGGTTTTACAGAACGCACAGGGGAAATTAAAACAGTCAGTTTTAGAGTGGCACAAACGAGAGGAGACAAGAAGGAAAATGAGGACATGACGGGAAGGACAGGACAGAGGCAAGGATGGAAGGAGGAATGGACAGTTAAGACAAGGAGAAGAGTGAGGGACGGCACATGGACAGCAGAGAGGAGACAAGAGTGTATATAATTCTTTCATCGGGTTCAGCTAAAGTGCTTTTAAAAATATTCTGAAGCAACATGCACATAAAGCTGCCACTCACTTGCTTTACACATGATAAAACATCAAATGCCTTTCATGTCTCTAATGAAAATAGATGTTTAGAGAGAAACGACCAGAAAGGATGAGACATAAAGAAGAGAAAGGGGAAAAAAAAAAACAGAGAACAAAGACATAATGAATATTGAAACAATATCTCAAATTAAAATGACATTGTGCATCTTGTTCTTTATTTCTGTGAACCACCCTGTGAGATGTCAACTCATGAATAAATGTTACTTAAATTAGAGCGCTTGCATCATCTGGTTTTGAATTGCTAAATGCTGAATGTGATTTGAAGGACGCCCTTTGTTCGTCTTACACCTGCATGTGCAAGTGCTCATGTCATTAGGGAGGGTTCCATTTTTAAATCAAACTCAACAGGAGACAAAATGGAGAGAGAAAATGAGAGGCAGATTACATTTCTGCTGAACAAATGCATACTTCTCAGCTGTTGTGTTTTGAATCTCTGTATGCCACACTCTTGAACTTGCATGCATGAAAAGGTATAACTGAATTTAGGTTCCTATAGACAGTGATATGTATCTTTGGCTTCTTTACTAAGGTCAGTTAATTATTCAATTGATACATATTGCACCTCTGAGAGCAGTGGTAAATGTACATGGATTATTATTATTATTATTATTATTATTATTATTATTATTGCTATTGTTGGCTCAGCAGAGCAAAGAAGGCTGTATCAGATTTTAGCTACTTTAGCTAATTTTCATTCAACTGTACATTCATACAGTTGCAACTTTCAAGACAAACATTCAGACATATATATAATTGAGATATATATATATATATATATATATGTATACACACATAAAGTGCCCTCATCAAGAATCCCATTTAAAGACAGTAAAACTTCAAATTTTATACTAAAAGTTAAACATCAAATTCATCATTATACAAGGAAAACACAACATTAATTTCATCCTTATATACAAACAGTAAAACATTCATTTCGTCCAGATTCAAGTGCAATTATACACAATAGGACATGATTATTGTAGACATATTTGGTTTCTTAGAAACCATGCTTTTACTTCTCAAAGCATGTGGTAAAATCGTGTGCTAAAAGTTCTGGGGGAAGCTTATTCCACTGCTTTATGGCTTTATATGAGACTGGTTTTACGTCTGGGAATACTACACCAACCTCTGAATGCAGATCTCGTAACTTGAGGTGTTATTGCAGATGTCTGATGAACAAGGTTTTTAAAAGGTGGAGGGGCAAGATCGTGAATGATTTTGTAAACTAATCGGGCATCTGAAAGAATGATAACATTTTCAAAGTTCAGGATATCTTCAGTATGTGACAACGACGAATAGTATAAATACTCCATAATGTTTGCATTTCGAAATAAGTTTGGTTCTTAAACTGTGGTACGTGAACCTCTACTGTATATACCAGGGTATGTGATCGAACAGAAGCTGAGGACTCTTAACCAGAATGCATAGAAAAAGAAACAAAAAAGAATAATCATTAGAGTCACCTTATCTCTCACTCCATCTTAATCTAATTTCACTATACCAGTGTCTGAAGTATATGTGAGGAAGAGGAGGATGATAAGAGAGCAAATGATCTTACTGGGGATAAATCTGTAGCTGACTTTGCTCGACCTGTTTACACCACTGTATTTTAACGTTGGCAGTCAATAGTCATTTTTTTCCCAGGTGGTACTTGGTATAAAAAGTTTTGGGAACTGTTTTAGGACACAGTATGGCAAAATACATAATCAGTCCATCAAATTTCATGATCAAATTTATGGTGTTGAGTTACTAATGGATCTCCTTGTTTGAAAGAAACTAATAAAACTAATGTTCTCTCTCTCTTTCACACACACACACACACACTAAGCTGTTCTCTCTTCTTCTCCACTATTCTAAACCTGTCACACAAAAATTCTGGGTCTCGCAAAAGAGGATCTTTGTCACAGGAGGGTGCACACACACACACGCACACACATGCACATTTTTACTTTCATCTTTGTGAGGACACGCATTGACATGATGCACAGCTTTTACCTAAACCAAACCAGCACTAATTCTAACCTCAACTTTAAAGCCTATTGTCTCAATCCTCACACAGCTCTTTGAAGTTTAAAGAGAGGAACGGCCACTTTGGAACTGTTTGGTCCTCACTCTACCAAACTGTTCCAAATCTGGATGATTCTACGACTCAGTCTGGTCTTCACAAAGTTAGAAGTGCAAATACACACACACACACACAGAGAAAGAGACAAAAATGTGATGAAGGACAATGACATCCAGTGGCCTGGTTGCCAGGCTGCCGACCCCGGAGTAATTGGTATTTGGTTGTGTTAGCCTTCCTGTCAGTGCATGTGCACACTCAGTGTGTGTGTGTGTGTGTGTCCTGTGACAAAGATCGTCTTTCGCAAGATCCAGAATTTTTGTGTGACAGGTTCAGAATAGTGGAGCAGGAGAAAGAGAGAACAGCTTAGTGAAAGTATGAGAGAGAGGGAACCACAATGACACACTCCAAGCATACACTTCAGAGTGTCTTTAGCCTAAATGAAAACAAAAGAAGATTTTTTTGCGGGTTCAGAACACATACACTGTTATTTCAGCTCTTAGTTTAATTTTGTCAGTTTGACAAATCAGTCAACAACACTCGAGTGCCAGAGCAACAGAAGTAGAGGTCAACAGTAGCTACAACCAATCTATCCATCCAACTGTATGTCAGTGCACTTAAATCTCATTTGGTTTAAAATCACGTTTTTTACATTACAAATCATACTGGGAAAAACCAGATCCTCTTGGAAGCTCCGCTGCTCCCAATAGCAAAACTTGTTTGGGCAGATGGTTTTGGTCTTTGCATGATTTGGCCTGCCAATGCTGGGTTCACTGCATTTTAGATTAGCTTATTCATGTGTCATGGGAAAGAGATTAATGTAAATAAAACTGTAGGACGCAGTCTTAGAGAAACAGAGACACACACAGAGAGAGAGACTCTGTGGTGCCATTTTGTCCAGACCAGCTGTCATGGCTAACGGTAATGTAATTGTGGTGTAATATTTTTAAACTGGTGCTCTGAAACTCTCCTGTATGCACATGTTGGTCTGTGTGTGATTAGAGTCTGCCGTACAGCAAAGATGCAACTTTATGTTTATGTAATTTTATTTTAAGTGCATGCATTTGATTGTAAAGGATGTGCACTTCAGATCGTGATGAGCCCTTTAGCTTTACTTTTCTTCCTTAAGATACAGCAAGGTATATTTGGATTGCTAATACTTGAAATGAGGTTTTAGTAAAATCAATGTAATTAAAAAAAAATAATAATAATCCAGAGACATTAAAATGTGTGTGTATTTGTGGGTGGTTGTGCCCTTTATTGCAGTTCTATTTGATTACACAGAGCCTACAGTCTGGATTATACATACATATGGAAACATACCTATGCACCAGTCATTCTATTTTTTATTATTTTTCTTTTAACTCTGCATCACTCTATCTTCTCACCACTCCATCCAATGCTCTCTCTCTCTCTCTCTCTCTTTCTCCATGTGCTGCTACTGCTGCTCCCAAACATGAGGGAGTGAACTGCACAACACAATGATGCCCTGGCATCCCAGGAATGTTTCTGGGCCAATTGGAAACAGCCATGTGTGAAAGATGAATGAATGAAAGGAGCATGAATACCGTATGAGAGCATCAGGAGTTAATAAGTGAGAAGCAGAGAGAGCGAGAGAAACAGAAGAAAAAGAAAGGAGAAAAAGAACCCCCGATGTGTGTCGGAAGACAGAAAAGAGAAGGGGGGGGGGGTCATAATTTATTCAATTGTTTTTCTCTTTGTATACATTTCTGAAATTTCTTTTCCGTTTAGCAAAGTCACCATCGTCCTAATCAAATATGATTTCCAAGCTGTAATAAACTTGAAGTGTCTGCTTCTGAAGCACAGTGAACAGAGTGAAGGAGATGTTGAAAGGTTTGTATTTGCATTGACCTCAGCAGCTTTGCAGGTCAGACACAGGAAGACAGCTATTATACCTGTCTTAAATTCACCAACCCTCCCTCGCTTCTCTCTCTGTCTCTCTAATACAGACAGCCTGACATCACAAATCACATGTCACTAATTACTCGTCTTTGATGGAAAATAAAGCAACACCGTCTCACCTACGGCACTTTCTTCACAACCTTTCTGACACTTTTCAGCAGCTAAAACCTCCGATGGTGAGCGCTGCTGATGTTACGAGAAAGATATACTCATCAGTTCACGCTATAACTCAGAAACTGTAACTGAGATTTTTATTGTTATAATAATAACATTTCAACAAAAAAACTAAGTCACATAGATCAAGCTGCAGTTTGAATTTTATTATTTATGAGACAACTATTACCTCTCAGCAGGAGAGCAAATTCCTTCACTGTCCAATATTTCCTTTTCGTGACTCTTCATGACTCTTCTACTTTCTATACTTTCTTTTTTACTCCTCCTGTCAGTAAACATATGGTCAGTATGATTGACATCCTTTTATGATAGTGGTGGAAAAAGCTGCAGCGTAGAATAATAAAAAACTCAAATCACATCAGAAATTACCTCAGCGGAACGATGTGTCGTAAAGTTCCTGTTTTGTATTTGTATGTGACTATTCTGAGTTCATGTAACTTGCCTCAGAGCTCTGCAGAAACTGGTAGCTTTGAATCCGCAGGCTTATGAGAGGCCAGGCATTCCTTTCACAATACTTCATTCTTACCATATTTCATTATTATTTATCTTGACGAGAGCAGTGAAGACTGCCAGGAAAGTTGGGGAACAGCAAAGTGGCACTCGTGAGTGATTTGTTCATTTAAAAGCAATCTTCTTAGTGAAACTGGGAATTAAACTTTTCAAGCCGTGGCCTCACATTTAACCAATTGCTGCATCACAGCCACGTTGAAGGCTTGGTGTAAGTCAAGAATAAACAAAAGTAGCAAATAAAAATCCATCTGGATTTTAGTTTTTCCTGTTACTTATAGTACGCTGAGAACTCAGCATACTCTAATTCATTGCAATTGATCTATGTTCTACAATTCTATTACAAATTCTATCACAAATCAAATCGCAGATGTGATATATGCCAAAAAAAATCTGTTAGATATTTTAAATCTTGCAGCTCTAACTCTGAGTAGAATTACTTGTGGTTTAACATAAACACTGTGTAAAACCAAAGAGCTTGCACTGTTTCAGAGCAGGGTTCGGGATAAATTGCCTCTGTTGGGGGCACAGCTGCAGGTCAGACACTTTGGCCAACAGGGAATGGGGTCTAGCATGGTGTCACGCTTTAGGTATTACAGGATGACACTCAAAAACTAAGGTATCAACGGTCATCATCTCTCTGTGTATGAGAGGGCGATGGAGGGCAGACCAATTATTTCCTCTGTTCTTCCCTTGACACATATCTGACCAACTGGACACTGACTTTTTGTGTCAGGTTTGGGTCAAACCCTTAACACTTAGATTCACTTTACGGTCCACAACAGAAGAAAAAAAAAACAAAAAACATGACTTTCCCTTCTTCCCCTCTACACCAATAACTTTGACCACACTTTTTAGCTTTTAATGAAACACAGTGAAGGGTAAAGCAGAAGTACGTGACATTGATGCTTGACAAGATACTTGTGGAAAGTTGTAGTAGGGAAAGGGGAATGAGGGGGTAATGCAGCTGAGGTCGATGCAATGCCTGCACACTGATGAAACTAGAAATTGCCATTCCATCACTGAAAACCCTGCCAGTGCCACTGGGCTGTGCGAAGTATTTTACCGTGCAAAATTGAAATTTGAGTGTGTTAAAGCTATTGAGTTGAGATGTCTCTAGTTCCCACTAAGAGGTAAAGCTCGATGTCAGTATGGCAATAACAGCCCAAGGCTCTTTCAGAGCCCCGACAATTGCTTCTTAGCTGCACTGTCGCTGATGGGGACATGAGTGACAGGCTGGGATTGACCAATCAGGGGTGTCAGCCTGCCAAATTCACAAACAGCTAACTTCCATCACTCACAGAGAGAAAGAAATGAGAGAAGCAGGTACCAACTGAATCCCCCAGCATTTGAATCAAAAAAGCTGACTGTGTTAAATTTAGCTGTCAGATCCAAAGCTGGACAGGGCTGACAGGATAGACAGACAGACGTGAGGACATGCTTGTTGAAAGACAGACAGAAATTAGAGGTGTCTTGCCAGTAAAGCTTGAAGCTTTCATTGCAAATTCATCCAGCTCCTTTGAGCAAAAGCACTATCTGCTGTCTTTATACATCCACCATATTCATCTTTACAGTGTTATGAAGAGTGTCAGTTTACTGTGCAGACACAAAGGCTGAACTGAAACCTTTAGATGCAACTATAGGCTGATAGATAAAGGGCAAACGTGCAGCTGCACACACGCTGTGACAGTCTGAAAGTATAAGAGAACCCACATCCAGTACACAAGCACCAGAACTCGGCAACTCAAAGAGAAGCAGTATTTCATGCCGGTCTCTGCACCTCGGGCTACTATAGCACTGATTCTTGGTAATACTATAATGCTATTCTAATGGAATGTTTGCGCAGAGACTTTACGCCTCATGGTTTCAATCAGGTCCTCCACACACCAGCTGTGCACTGGCCGTTCTAGCCCAGACTCCTGCAAAGATGGAAGATCTCAGCTCTTGGCAACTTCAGCTGACAAAGGAACTGTTATCTCAGTAGTGTCCACGGGAAAAGGCTGTTATCAGTGCTGTTTACATAATGTATGTGTCAGTTAACTAACGTTACTGTGGGTGTGGCATTAGGGTTAGGGCTTAGTAATGCTGCAGATTCATTTAGGTTGAGGTTTGGTTTCCTAGGTATTTGAGGAAAGCTTAAGATGTTCAAAATTAATTGAACATTACAGTGTTAAAGTAATACACTGGTTTTTTTTTTTCCGGTTACTTTAACAAAATAAATTAAATACACACCACTGTTAACTTCATCTCTAATATAACCTTGATACTACAAGAGTTAATTTTAACATTTTATTATGAGTATATCTGGTCACAGTCGTGATTTTAAACTGATTCTTTAATTGTTACTTCAACACTGTAATGATAACATAAAATCACAGTGGTGCTGCTTTAAAGTTTATTTATTAGTAAAATGAGTGTATAATGTGTAAGAACCATTAACCATTAAACATGTATAACAACATCTACACAGGTACAGTATAGACTTTGTAGTATAAATGCTGCTCATGGAGTCCATGTCTAAGAATTGGTAACTCATACCTCAAAAAGTAACATAACAAACCAAACCACTCTCATTAACCATGTGGTAATCTGTATTTAAATATGGATGTAGTGTCTAAGTCTGGAGAGTGGGGCCAATGCAGAAGTTTCTGAAATCTGTATTTTTTTGAATGGCCACCAGGGAGAGACATTGCAAAAAAAAAAAAAAAAAAAAAAAAAAAGATGAGAAATCTGCTTATTTTTTTCTTTTTTCTAACATTGTTTTTTTTCTGGTTGCATCCATTCTTTTATTTTAACATCTTTTCCTCATTTTTTCCACCTTATTATTTGACAGATGCAAAGATATATGCTGACTAAATTGCGGATTATATGAATTATATGGAAGAAATCCAATGTTCAAAAAAAAGAAGGTGTTTATGGTCTTAAACGTTAGTTTTAAGTCTCTATAGAGTGTGCTGTCCATTTTGCAAATTATGCTCCAAATTATAGTGAGATGTACTGGGCATAGACACCATGTGATTGACAGCTATACTATCCAATAGGAGCATAGTTTCTGGTGGAGGTGAACATGCAGTGGACAAGCTCAGTCAGGTCCAGCCACACTTTTCTTCAAGACAGTGCTGACCAAAAATAATAAAGTCTAGGCCTCAAAAGGGCAGTTCTCTAATACAATGTCACCTTGGGTTTTCACTTTGGCCCTGACCTTGTACAACCTATACTGTATAATGCTGAAATGTAATGTCTGTATCTGTTTAGAAGTCGCCTAAGCTCTGAGTAGAATGGTCACTTGGCATCCCAACACGTGATTTATTGCTTGTCAACAAAGATCAAGCTTCACAGCAAGGGATTTACATGGTGAAGAATTAAAAGGATATATTCCATCTAACACTCTGTTAAGTGTCCTTCTCCCATTGTAGATTCCCATTATAATGACTAGACTATAGATAGTTACATAAGTTTCTGCTACTGTAGGTGAGAGCGAACAAACCAGAGCTACAGTGAATTTGGCTAATAAAGCAAGTAGGAGTTGGCGTACATGGTTCAGTGGAAGAATAAGCAATGATTTAATTCCTTCAGCAGCATTTTGGCACAGGCACAACCGCAGCAGGATGCTCTTATCACACCTTTCCTCATCCTGTCTGAGTCTTGTTTGGATTTGAAAGGAAAGACACACAAACACACAAGCCGGTGCCTCACGTTTGGAGCAAAACCCTGAATCAGAGCGATGGGCTGAGGAGCATTCTTGATGTGACAAAATGAAAGAAATAATAGAGTTTTAGGTTCAACAGGGATCAATAGGAAAGAAATGTATGTACAACGTAGAATGTTATTCCTTTTGTGAACTTTACCAAATCCCTGTGGAAGGTGTTACCATAATCTTTGTGGCTTACGGCCCTTTAAAATGAAATGTATTTTCTGTTGCGGGTTAAAGTTGCAAGCACCAGTCTATTGCAATAAATACTTAAACATTGGGGTTGGAAAGAAGACAAAAACAACATTTGTTTAGACTTTTTTAACTTCCTTTCCTTTCAAAAGTCTTATAACACATGAAATTCATCTTAAAGGTCACAGAATGCCTTTCGGTTTTGCTGCCCTTTGGGGAGAAGGACTGAGATTTGCAGTCTTTTATTTTCATATAGCTTGAGTTGATCATATCCACTGCAGATCTTTGGCTGCCAGTCCCTATTTTAAAGATCAATGCTCTTTTCCCCCCCTTTATTTCACACAATGCTGGATGTATCACAGGATGATCAATAGTTTCTCTCTTTCACAGCCAGAGAACAAGGCTGGAGGCAGGAGAGAGTACACTGTGTTTCTTATTTTTCTTTCAGTCCTTTTAACACATCCTCGGCCTGTCCTTTTATATGTCTGTTTCTGGTGTGTTTTTTTCTTCCCAGTCATGTTTTTATTTCTCTTTGCGTCCTCTCCATATCTCTTTTATAACCTTGTTTTTCTGCGGTGGGTGTAAATTATGGGTATCAACCAACATCAATTTTAGCCCCCGTGACCTATCATTAGTTGATTACAAACTGCTTTTTTTTTTTTTTCTGGCACTCAGTACCTCAGCTGTATTAAAGGGCTCGGAGATATGGAGACCTGTCATTATACAGTATATTATCAGTCAAGCATTTTTAATGGAATCAGACTGCCGAATCGTGTTCGAATAAAACCGTTAAAGACGAGGCAATGCAGACACTGAGACAGCACAGAGGTCGGGTGAGGTCGGGTGAGGTCGGGGGGGAGGGTGGCGGGGTCAGAGATTAAAAGCAACAGAGGGACAGAGTGAAAAAGAAAGGAAGAAAGAAAGTGAGTGGGCAAGAGAGGGAGGAAGAAAAATAAGGATAAATGACACTCATTGTTCGTCCCTCTTGCTGTCAGGTCTCAGTAATGCTAATCACTAGACTAATCTGACAGGACGGTACACACACACACACACACACACACACACACGCACACACACACAAATGGGGCTAGCCCCCCTGTGTTGCATTCCAGTGCCCAGTGTCAATTAGAGGGAACCGCCACATTACATGGCTGTTTGTTCTCTTTGTATGCTCAACTGCAAATCTACTAGGACCACAGTGTGTGTGTGTGTCTTTTGTATGCATGTGCGTGTGTGCATATTTCCACATTGCAGTATTTGCATGTGTGTATGCACAGGTGTTTGTGTCACTGTATGAACTTTGGGACCAGGTAGTTTACATTTCAAATTAAGGGTCCAGTGTGTAAGAAGTGGAGACACCTAATGGTGAGGCGGCATAATTTAACAAATGGAGGGCTTCACTGCTCACCTCTGCTTTGCTCGTGCATGTCAGAGAACTACGGTGGCCTTCACATACCAGAAAGGAAGCTGTTCTTCATAATGTGCGTAATGTGAAAACACCTGCTGGGAAATGATGTGTGAAACACAAACATGGCGGCATGGCGGCACAAAGTGGCAGTCTCCCTAAAGCAAGACCCTTGGCTTGGATTCATATAAAAGGCTTTTATTATTTCTGTATTCCATGGATAGAAAAAAAAAGTTTTAAGGTGATTATAACTTATAAAACTTACTAGTAGTACATTAAAATTCTGCCATGAAAAAATACTACACAATTCTGCCAACAAGGTTACCCACTGGATCTTTAAATCTGATTTTATTATTGAATCCTTTTTTTTTCGTAGGAGAAAAGTCTACATTTTACATTTTTATCCCTGAAAATTTGATGGAAACCATACTCAAAGACAAAATATTGTTCTACTTTCTGGCCTTGCTTTAATGAAACACAAATAAAAAAACAAAAAAAACTATTTTTAATTGAGACTTGCTGTCATATTTTGGCCTGGTGGAGTAATAACTGAACATGATTATTATTTTTTTCCCTTCAGGGTCATGGTTTATAAACATGAACTTAGAATGAGGCATGATTTCAGTTACATTGGGCCATAATCCAAGCTCTTTTTCCTGGAGGATCAGTGGGGCTTTACTCCTGCCTTGAAGAGGAGCTCGTGGTGCGCTGTTTTACTTTGAAAGCAAATAAATTAAAAAGGGACTCGGACCAGTAGCTGTTGTAATTAAAACAAAAAAGGAGGGTGAATGCATTCACTGAATTATTATTCACTTAGAGTGCTCTTCTATACATTGCCATGTAAGACAGTGAAAGTCCACTTTAATAGAGGGTTTGTAAATTTTAACATCTTATATATATACAAAGTGAAAAAAAATAAATAAAAGTACCTTTTGATTTTCAGTTAGAGGAAAGTTAAAGATGCCACACTGTCTCAGACTTAAGTGTGATGTAGTGACATTAGGTAAGTGTGCATGAGTGTGTCAGTATATGGATGTGTGTGTGTGTCTGGAGGGAAAAGAGGGATCTTGGTTTAGAATAGGTAACAGTGGAATGAAATTGAGCTGTAAATTGAAAAGCGGAGCCGTGGCAAAGCCAGGCTGGTGCGCGTGCTTAAGTAAGAGCGCGTGAGTGTGTGTGTCGTACACTTCGTGGTGTGTGTCAAGTGTGCGTTTTTGTGTGCGAGTTTGTGTGAGTGTGGCTGTGTTTGTTTGTGCTTTAAAACCAGAGTGGGATGCCAGTGTAATCCTTGCACAGCCAGACCCCTAAGGATAACAGAATTTACCGCAGAGTGGGTGAGCCACACAGGCACGCACACACCCACACACGTACACACAGCACTATGCCAACTACCTGAGTGAAAAAGAGAACAAGAGCATGCCGAGACTTGCTCCCCTTCTCTCCAGATGCTCTCACTTGGAAAATTGGAAAGAATTTAGGCTCCTCCAGGCATCACTCATCACCATGCATTTTACACTTTGTCTTCATAAATTAATGTAAACTATAGCATAAAGTAATATTTAGCATATTTCAATGTTTCTTCTTGGAAAAGAAAAGGTATGGACGGCGTGATCAAGGTCTGCAAACTGTCACCCAGAGTCAAAGATTAGCACGAGGCAGAAAGCCAAAGATGTAAACAAGGACACAGCGTGTGATGGAGGTGAAGCTCCCTGCCGTTCTGTGAAAATGAGGTTATCCCGCTTTAATACCTCATCTATGAACAGTGCCATAATGACTCATGGCTGCCAGGTCAAGAGGAGGACGTGCGAGAACAAAAATCCCAAAATTCAGATCATCTCATTTTAATTAGTGTTTCATTCAACAAATACATTTGGAGTTGGTGTAATATGCAGAGTTGCTGTTTGCCTTGGTGGCTTTTTGCTACTTCATTGATCCAATGTCATTAGCACAGCGTGTTATGAGGCATGGGTCCGCAATTACACAGCCAATTTCTCACCTGAAATTTGCTAAAAATGACCAGATCATTGAAAATACAAGTTACTGAATGTGACATTTACACTGCTATAGTTTTCCAGTTTGACAGTCAACCAATACCAATTTACATCTGTCATGTGGTGCTATTGTGTGAAATACAGTGCAAGCTAATGATGAGACTGGAGATTGTAACAAAAGAAAGAGACGCCACTTTCCCAGTTGTGCCAAGGAGCTACAGAGGCCGTCACAGTCCAATCCAATCCAAATTTATTTCTATAGCACATTAAAAAACAACCAGGTTGACCAAAGTGCTGTATGGATGTTGTGTAGTCTGGTTTGTCTGGTTTGTCCATTCACTATAGAAACATGGTGGAGCAAGACTGCAGCCTCCATAAAGTAAAGACCTGGTCTAAAGTACATCAAAAGCCTATTAAAACATATTTTTTTATTTACAAAAATACAGTATCTCTGACTAGTACAATCGATTATTACAATTGAATAATCATTAGTTTGTGGCCAAAAGACATTTGAAAATATCATCATCATTTCCAGGTTTGAGAAATATCTACATTTTACAACATTTTCTGACATTTTATGGAACAAGCAATTATTTGACTAAGGATTATTTTCATAATCAATGTTACAGCCCTGTATATTCCATATCTGCCAATAAACCCTCCTAAATGTTACAGACTGGACCTTTCAGATTTAAGTTTTCATATAAACCAGGTCCTACACTAAGGTTTCAAGCTTAGTTTTTGGAACATTTCTTCGTCACTTACTCATTTAACAATATACTGTACTAATCAGCTTACCACTTAACTCAACATCTCAATCTCATATTATGACTATTATGACAATGTCCTGGATGTTTAAGTAAAGATATAAGTTTGGCGACTAAGGCAACTGACAAAGATGGGCTGTTACTGTATCAGTGCCTTTCCATCTGTTCTGCTACTCGATTCTTTCTGAGAGTGTCTGAGAGGGCACTTGTATCAGTCTCTCTGTGTGTGTGTGTGTGTGTGTGCGTGTGCATGCGTGTGTGTGTGTGTGCATGTGTGTGGGGTCTACAGAGTGAGGGTGTTTGAGTGGCCGATAAGCGAGACACCCAGGCACTGACAGCTTCATCCATCAGCATGTCTGTCTGATGGACAGGCCTCTGTAGAGAGGTCAGACTATACAGGCTTGTGTGTGTGGTCAGATTTAAATATTCCTCTGTGGACACACACGCACACACACACACACACACACACATTGACTTTTCTTTAGTCAGAATAGCAATGAGATTGTCTGTTCTCCTCTGAAGTTTCTGTTCAGTTGTTTTTCTTTTCCCGTCCTTGCACTGACATTTACACTTTCACTTCTGTTTCTATCATTCTATTGTGACACTTTCTGCACTTCTAAAGTTGGCCCTTTGTCTCATTTAGTTGAAAACCTGATGTCAGTGGATTAAGAGAAACCAAGTCAACATGTTTCTGTTCATTTCCTCCATTAATCAGACGCTGGCATGAGGGTTTATTCATTCAGCAGCTTGACATCCTTGGGAACTTTGCTATGCGCCATATGTATTCATTTACTCGCACAAATGAATGACAGTATCAGTATGAGAGAACAACTTTTCCCAAAAAGGATCAAAATATTTCTCCTTTGCCCAACAAGGAAGTGCTCCTTGGCAACAGAAGCAGCTGAAGGAAGTATAAGAGGAAATTGACCCTGGCATTGTTTTCAGATCTTTCAATGCATTTTTCTTATTCACAAACAACTTTGTTCTAGGAACATTTTGCATTCATGCTGATTACATCATTATCTCTGTCACTGTGAGTTAATGCCTTTAAGGGGAACTTTACCCATGCTAAACTTCATGCAAAACATTAGTGGAGTACAATAATAGTCTAGATGCTACAAAATGTCTGATAGATATCATGTATTGTCTAGGTTTATTTGAGAAGTGATATTTTGAAAGGAGAAACCTTAAACGATCTAGCAGGAATTCTGCATGATCTAATCAACCTGTTTCTGGAAAATAAGTTAGTTTTTTTTTAATATAGTTAGTGCAAAATGAAACAAGGTTGTTTTTTCCTCCTGATTTTATTATTCGTAGACTAACTTGTATTTGGTGGATAATTATGCTCCATGTTGTGCTGTATAATGTTGCCATGGCATCCGTAATCTGGCTGTGGGCTACAACGTGAGCCCTGTTATTCCCAGAGTCTACATTGGAACCATTAACGGTATGCTGATTAAGCCATTGCATTATTTTCTAATAACTCACTGAATTCTTAAATGCATAAGAAAACTGAAGCAAATCTATGACTTGTAATTGATTCATGGATGGACACCTGAGATAACGACATCCTCAATTAAAGTGTTTCAGTTCCGACTGCTCCAACACTGCAAAGACTCACTGCACACTGTTGACAACCTCTTCTCTACAGTTCCATGAAACTGACCAAGACGTGTTGCACACCACTCTGATATTTTACAGAGACATTCAAAAGAAGCCAGTCTGCCATGTATTTCACTGTGTTGACATTTCCATGACATCTCCAAGTTTCTCTCTCACTTTGACTCTTTTCCACTCGTTGTCTGTCTCTGTTTCTCTCTCACCCTCTCACTTACTCTGTCTCCCTCAGTCAGTCTCACATTCCAGGCAAGTTTGGCTTCTTTGTCCTTAATGACATCACAGACATAAGGCTGTGACAGGCAAGACAGGAGGAATGCAGCGCGAGAGACAGAGAGAAACCATAAAAGAGAAATATGATAGAAAGAACATGACAGACAGAGAGAGAGATGATGATGATGAGAATAACTAGATGACGAGGGGAGAGAACTTATCCACATACTCTTGTGAGGGAAAGACAGAATGTGAAAGAAAAAGAGAAAAACAGAGAGAAGGAGAAAGAATTCCATTGATTCAGCAGGGCATGAATGGACTTCACAGAGGACTCCCCAACCAACACACACACACAGGCCTCCTCCCTCGCAGCCTCTCTCTCATCCCTCCATCTGTCCCCTCCTCCTGGGTTTGTCCTCCTTTCATTAATCTCCTTTAGAAGAATCAAACAGCAGCACCCCCTCCACAGTCGCAGAGGGAGAGAGTTTTCACACAGTTTAAAAGTACAAAGATTCACCAAATCAGTCTGATTAAAGCTGTGCTAAGTCAGGTTTTCTTGCAAGGACATGTTTTAGTGTTAATCACAGAGTCGGAGAGCAACTGCAATTCAAGGGATTTCTTAAACAAACGGCAAAAGTTCAGTTAGTTCTTACTCTTTTGTTTTCTTGATTAATCCACGTTGTGCGTGGGCAAATATGACTCCTCTCTGATGCGTCTTATCTCGCAGACACAATCCAATTTAAATTCAGTTGTACACCTGTATAATTTATGTGAGCAAAAACACCAACAAAAACATCTGGCTTAAGATATATTTATTGGAAATTAATACTAATATTCAAAATAGCCTGCAAGTTCAGCGTTATACACATAAAAGTGTGTAAACTGTGCTAAACCTGACCTATTACTTCACACATTAAAAAAGGGTTTGTTCAAGGTGGTACTCGCCATTAGAAAGGTCAACCCCACTTATTTATAAAGTGCCGTCAACACCAACAACTTTGTTCAAAAGCACTTCATGATATTGAAAGAGAAGACACCATAAAAAGATGAATGATGACCACATGTAAAAGACCACTCACATTAACAAAAACACAGCAAATCAGCCACACACACAACAACTAAATGAAAAGATTCAAGATATTTAATCAATAGAAATTGCCTTAATTTTTCAAAGTGCTACATTTAATGTGATCCTGCTGCAGCCTTACTGCCTTCACCCCCCGTGAGGACTCATTTGGAGACAGCTCCTGCAATCTCAGTGGATGATCTGCAGGATCTGGTGGCCTTCCACCGTGGTTATGGTAAAGAGTGGAAAAGTGGGGCTGACGCAGGATGTGGGGACGTCTACAATGGCTAACACTACATGAAAATTAAACTTCTGGCCACAAAATCACATAGGAAAAGATCGCTTCCCTTGGATACCTCAGCACGACCGCATCAGAGGCAAAGTCTGTCATTCTGGTGGAGGAGAAAGTGAAGGGGAATTACAGAGAAAGAGAAAGACAGGCAGAGGAATGAGAAGTGAAAGTGGAGCTGAGAAGAGGAAACTAGGAGTTAGAGAAACAAAGAAAATGCTGTCAAATCAGCAGGTAACTTTCACAAATCAAAACAAAACTGAACACACATTAATGTGCAAGCGTAGAGCACAACAATCTGCACAAATATCTGTGCGCACACCCGCACACACATGGAGTCGGTGCAGTGATTATCCACACACTCCCACGCATAAAGTCAGGGATTTGAGATATTGAGTGGTTGGATGAACTTTTCTGCAAACCCCTGTGCTGATGCCGTGAAATAATTTCACCTCATTAAAAGCAGCAGAGGAGCTTCGGCCAAACTAATTACGGTGAATTCTGTCAAACTGAAGCAAAGGGGGAGGGCGGTAAATAAGATAGCATGCGTGCACGAGCGTGTGTGTGTGTGTGTGTATGAAGTTCTGATACAAACAGCCACAGCGAGTGTGCCATCTGTGGATGAAAGTAAGAACCGATGCAGAGCATGAAATCCAAAATCAGCAGGAATAATCCAAACCAGAGCCCCTTAATTTCACAATCAATACCACTTTGAGACCATAACAGTCTTTATCAATGGTTGAGTGACGCAAAACAAAAGACTTGAAGACACAGCTGTCAGTTGGCGTATTGACGGCTGCTAATCGAATCCATAAAGGCAACAGTAATTACGGAAGGTAGGAAATAAGAATGACAATAGCACTCCCTCCATCAGAACACGGTTATTAGATTAGACATGCTTGAATGTAGCAGCCTCATGGGTACTTTAAGAGGTCAGTGTGGAGAATCATAGGCAATAATAGGTTTAAGATTTCAATATTTTCTCAATCAGTCAGTCGGTAGCATTTATTATACATTGTGTTCGTTTGATACTTTTCATATACACAGTAATTCTACGTTTTTTTTTTTACAAGATAAATACAAAACCTTTTCATCATCCACCCCTACCAACACATGATGCAGATAAAACAAAAGAAAGAGAGAGTGAAATGACAGAAAACTGTCAACATTTTCCAAAAGACAATGATGAGGAGACAGTGGAGATCAAAAATATTACGATGCAACAGAAATCAGCAGTAACTAACCGGAAGGTAGACCAGTGATGTAAAAGGAGCCGAAACATATGAACAGATATAATGTCTGAGGTAAATAAATGTTAATTTAAGAGTCTGCACAGTACAAGCTAAAATACCATTATAGATAAACAAAACATATTTATTGCTCTTTTATAAGGCGGTGAAAAGAAGACAAAAAGCCATTATGCAACTGTGCAAACCACAAAAGCTTAATCTGCTCAAACTGTTCCAATTAACATTTAAATGAAAGTGTGATTTCTTCTCAATCAGTGCAACAATGATACTGATTAACAAACATTAATTGTATTCAGAATTAACATTTGTGAGTACAAGAATAAATTAAAAAACGCACACAAATACATCTGATGACTGTTGGACCCGGCAAAGAGATTAAAATCGGGTGCACAGCTACACACACACACAAAACCACACACACACTCATGGTAAAACAGGGAGTTAGCTGCAGTCATTAGCCGGTGAGTGATGGTGTGTTATGTCTGAGCTGACTGCATCAGGGTCGAGATGCAGTAACAGCAACAAGAACTGATCACGATGACACAGCTCCATATTTTTGCCTTTCAGCTCTTTCATTCTATTCTTTTTTTCTTTTACTGTCTCTGCTTTTCCATCTTTTCATAATTAATTGCTTTGCTGTGTCGTCTCATCCTCTCGCTTCGTGTATTCTCGCTCTTGTTTTCGCCCTCTTTTGCAGCCTGATGTCTTCTCATTTTCCCCTTCCCTGTCTTTTGTCTTTCTCTTTTCTTCTTCATTACCTTTCTGCAATGATCATCTCATCCTCTCTTTGCCATCCTTCATTTCCTTCCATCTTTTTTTTAACACTTCCTTGGTTTCCTGAATCTCTTTCTGTCTCTCTCTCTCCATCTCCCTGCAGACAGACAGCTGTTGCATTTAGTGCCTTTGGTTAATTTCATTAACCATCCCAAATCCCACTTACAATGCACCGGCACATGGGGGAGGAAGTTTTGTACAGGGTAGATTATTTAATTGGGCTGACACTTTTTTGTTCTCGGACACTTGGTGAACTCTGAAAATTCACTAAAAGTTTATTTTTTCCATCCTAAAGTTTAACTGACAGAGTTAAGTTTTTGATGACCAGTTTCATGTATTCGATATTTATTTTTTATAGAATTTTCTAAATTATAATTTAATTTAAAATATGAGAGTGTACTACAAGTGCAGATGGTCAGTGGCTGCATTAAAGATTTGCATTGGCGATACAAAAAAAATAAAAACAATATATTGGTCAATCTCTACAATTTTCCATGTAAAATAATAAATGAATATGAATAATTTTAAAATGTGAAAATAATACAATAAAGAAAGATCAAATAACACGGGGAGTACTAGTCCACAACAAGGACTAGACCACATTCATTGTGAAACTAGAAACAGAACCAGAGTAGTGAATTTTAATGCTCTTTATGGCTCTTTTTTTGCCCCATATTTCTGCGTAATAGTCCACGTATTGTATAAGTTGACTAGTGAGAATAAAGAAGAGAAGAAAATGGGGAAGGTTGGCATTCTCATTGGAGGAGGAGCTTGTCGGCTTATTTTAGTGTATGGTTTGAAATATTAAATATTTGGTTTACAATAACGTTAAGTGGCCTCGGCCTGAGTTATGGTGCTGCGGTGGCCTCTCTGTTTGTTTTGATGTTTATGGTTTTGAAATATGAATCTTTTCTTGTAGACTAATAAGGCTAAGTGGTCTGGGTGAATGAGTTATGGCCTACGTGTTGGCTGTATTTTTTTTTGAAGCATTGAACACATTTACATGCTCACAAGCCCACGACCCATTAGTGGTCACATTTGGGATGAGTGGTCTGTATGAATTCCTCATAAGTCAATCGCTGCAACACGTGCAACTGAAAACTCAACAATTTTTTTTATTAAGAACATGATCTGTGATTACCATCATGTCCCCATTTGACCTGATTATTATAAACTTGGTAAGAATCAACACCTTTTCGAGGTAAATCAAGAAAACCCTGAGGGAAAAATTCCAGCGTTTTAAATCTGAGTAGAAAAAAAAAAATACTCATGACATTTAAAAATCTTCTTGTAAAAAACAAAAAAAAAATGATGATAATTACAAACACCCAAGTGTGCCCTCTTAACTGTTCACATCTTCAAAACACCCACTTAACAACAAGACAATGAGTTTGCAGCGTTCTGCCGAGATAACAAGAACAATCTGGTTGATTACAGTAAAAAAAAAAAAAAGCCTGTAATGTCTCTGGGAATATGAAAGTCACTTTTTTGTCTGCTTAAAAACATTCTGCTATTGTTGTTTAATAAAACAGGACGAATTAAGAAATGTATTACATCCATAAAGCTCCTGTGGGTAACAATGTAACCCTGTCTGTTCCTCGAGTATTTCAGGGAAATACGATGGCCTTTACATTCCTTAAAAGATGTCTTTATTTGCATTTTTAGGCTTCCATTAAGGAAAGATCTTGCTTTAAATAATAAAACTGTACAAATTCTTATTCTAAGCATAGACTCTATACTGGATGACACCAGCTGTCAGCCACAATGGTGTCCACTCAGTGCGCTGATTTATCATCTATTTTCCTCTAAATGGAAACATAATCTCCAAACTTAAACCATATTTGAATTAAGAAGAACTGAAACTATAGACCATCAACTCCTCAGGAAAATGTTGGCTAGAGTTATAGCTCAAGACAAAGTGTTATTTCCATCCTAATTCCTTTAATTTTAAAGTGGAAGGCTACATCAATATTTGCACACAGTCTGTAATTCTAAAGTGACAAAAAGATTAATTTTAAAACAATTATACAAATATACAAACATACAAACATATGTATGGCTTTTAGGATTTTGCACAGATGCAAATATTTCGCCTGTAAATAATCATATTCTTCTCTTTTTATACAACATTTTTTCAGAGGTGTGTGGATTACATATTGTTTCTATTCTTAGTTGTCATAGTTGTAACAAAACTCAGTTTCCCCTGGGGAATAATAAAGTATTTCCATTTCTATTTCTAATTCTGATTTAATAATTAACCACATTTTCAGACAATCATTTAAAGTTTCACAAATGAAGCTGTCATCATAGAATATTTGGCTGAAATGATCTAAAAGTCTAAAAGTGTATTTTACTCTCACGTCTGAGATCATGGGTGAAGTACACTTTGCCCCCTCTGGTTTTCCTCTAGTATAAAGGCCAAGATGAAGACCTTACATTTATGCACTTCAACTCTTGAACTGACTGTGGGCTTCACGATCCATCTGCAGTTTCACATGAAATCAAAAAAGCCATGCTGCCCACATAGCTTTCCTGAAATTATGCAACTCCAAAGACTGAAATGTTTTCTTCTCAGTTGCTGTTTTCACCCACAGCTCTTCTCTCACGCAGCTGTGGGTCAAAACAGATCACACTCTCACAGCAAACATTGATATAGACAACACTTATTCTCCCATCGTACCAAAAGGGAAGCTTTATCACGTCTGTTCAGCACAAGTGAAATTCCTCCACATCATCATTTCCTCTGCATTACTAAAGCTATTTAAACAGAATCCTGCACTTTTTAATGTGTGTGTGTGTTTGTATGTCTACAGTATGTGCTCACTGGCATGCACTGGTTCATGACTGTATGTGTGGTGAAGGTGTCTGGGGAGGGATTATGATGGCTTGGAATAATGGCTGTGTGATAATTAATGGGATTAACAGATTAGACAGCAGATTATGCCATGTCTGTCTCCATCACCACTATATGACTGTAGAACAGAAAATGAAAAAGCGGAGAAAAGTGAGTAAATCAGACGTAGGAAGTAATACATGAGGAAGATGACAGACTGTACTAAAAGTCAGACAGGTAGTATTTATGAACTAGCTTAATATTATTGACTCTCTCATCTTCTACCGCTTCACCCTCCACATGAGGGTCGTGGGGGTTTTCTGGTGCCTAATCCCATCTGACATAAGGCTGAAGGCGGGTTACACCCTGGACAGGTCACCAGTCCATCACAGGGCCACATAGAGACAAACAACCATCCACTCTCACATTCACACCTATGTGCAATTTAGAATGTCCAATTTACCTAATCCCCTAATCTGCATGTTTTTGGACTATGGGAGGAAGTCAGAGAACACCCACATGAACCCAGGTCTTCTTGCTGCAAAGGCAAGAGTGCTAACCCCTACACCAACCTTGTGGCCCCATAATATTATTATCTTATCATTTTCTTTATGCTGCATCCTGAAATACAATACATTCATAGCACTGATATTGATTCGAGTCAAGCACAAGAAGCAATTAGGAACAGCTGTTCACTTCAGGCCCTTCTGTAAAATGTCTTTACTTTAGATTCTTCCTGATTTATGACAATATGCTGTCCATTTATGCATCATTTCATTCTGGAAATGTTAATGTAAATTTGTTTGTATTAAGACAGCATTTGACATTTAAGATGTTTGGCTCATTTTGCCAAATGAAAAGCAAGGACGCATTTATACCAATCAGGCACAACAAAACAAGTGACTGGTTTTTAATGTTAAATTGCTTTTCACTGTGTCAAAAGACATTAAGTAAAGAAGCACACTGTTGCCAAGCCAAAAACAAATAAAAAAGAATAACTATCACATGATAATATGAAAAGTTAGAACAAGATATTTTCACATTTTATGAGCCTTATCACATAATAAAAACTAACTATAAATTATCTGTTGACTAAAACATGAAACAATTACTGTTATCATGAGATAACTTAAAGTTTGTAGTAAGTAATAATAATAATGAAATACATTTAGTATGTGAAACGTGTTCACATTATTATGTTACTAATTAATTTTTAATTTTCTAGTCAATTATTAAAAGTTCAAAATAAGATTCAAATGACATTGCAGATTGTTGATGATGGAATTTATAACAGGGCACAGAAATACACAGCTCTGCCACAACATTTGAACGACATAACCTGCAGAATAAACTTGAAAACTTTCAATTTAAAGTGCAGGGTTTAAGGTTTCACATGTAGGGTGAACCCCAGAAGATCTCTTGATGTTTGACTGAAATGAGGCCCAGATTACCGTTTTGAGGTTTATCTGTGGCAGCTTTTCTGCAATGCATCTGGATTTGACAACATCTGTCACACTTCACCGCATGTAGCAAACACTCAGTGTAAACAGTGATGGTCTGGGCAAGAAAAAGACTGTTCCCTTCAGTCTTTTCACACTGGTCTCAGTGACAGTTAAATGCAGTTCCAGGTTTGCGTGCCTGCTTAGAACATGAGTTATTATATTCTAGCACTATAACATCCTGCAGGATGTGTATTTAAATCATGCTAACCCTTCATTTAATTGGTATTTCTGTGTGCTTATGTTGAACCCTGTGCCACTATCTGGGAAACAACAGTGTGATAGATTCCCAAAGCTTGCACTGTATTTGGAATATAACGAGGTTTATGGTTTCTGCCCCCTTGGTGCTAAACACTACGTGCTACCATTAACAACCAGTGGTGTTGAACACACACACACACACACACTGTACACTATGTTCAGTCATTTATCCACAGAGTGGCAGACTGGACAAGGCCATGGGCAAACCCAGTCAAGGCCACAGGTCTGCAGATTGCCTGTCATAACATCACAACTTGTCTGGCTTCGCCCAGGAAATTCATGGTAAGGAATTATTTTTTTTTTGTCTAAACACACAGTAAGCTGTAGTAGAGAGAGAGAAAAGAAAAGATACAATTTCTTTCCCACTTTCCAAGGTTCCTGACTGACTATTTCTGAGACACAGAGAAGCCAGACTTTGTGTTAAATACATGTCTGTCAGTAAAAACATGTATTTTCTACCTTTGTACTGGACATTATAAAAACCAAAGGCACATAATACAAAATCTGATTGTGTAATAACACTACGACATCCATATAGAAGAGCTGAGCAAATAGTATTTTAATTTTATATAAACTATTTCTGATGTACATAGTGCACACACTGTATACTGTACACTGCTGCTGTGTCAATTTTGAAGCAAAATGAATGTATATCTTATCTTATCTGACGCAGTACCTCCATCTTCTGTCTCTGTTTTTTAAACATTTTTAGTATACTGTAAAATAAGACAAAATACTACCATGCGGTCACAACCAGATACAAATATTAAGTCCACTTTATTATAAAAGCTCATTTGCAAACATGTGTGGGAGTGAAATAATAAATAAATAAATAAATAAATAAATAAATAAATTGATTGATTTAAAAAAAAAGTGAGTGCAAAAAAGTAGTGCATTAAGAGATGACATCGGTAATGATTCACTTAGGAATTCATTCATCGTGACATTAGTCATAATACACTTGTTCCTCATTATAAACACATTAGTGTGCTGCTGGCAGGTTGAGAGCTGGTCTGAGTCGGCTCTCCCTTACACTGAAACTACACTGAAAAGAGAGTCCACGCGCAAGCAAAGAGAACATATTCACAGAGGATTGAAGGAGGACTGAAGTTCTGCCTCATTAGCCCCTCCCTTCTTTTATCAACAAATTATTTAATACTCTATAGCTCTAAGTTCTATTGGATTAATCTCTCGTGTGGACTGTCCTATCCAGACGGTGGGTGGACAGAGTCTTTGCTCTGTCTCACAGTGTCCAGGGTCGTGTGTCTGCTCAGACTGGACCAAGTTTTCCCCTTCCACTGGATGAACCTGCATCTGAGAGCAACACAGAGCCACGTCTCCTACACATCACCGTTAATACTTACCACGTGTGCCTCTATTAGCTTCTATTACATACTCTGTCACTTTCTACATTTTTCACATTCTGTATTTCTCTGTAATTCTAATGTTATAATTTTGCTGAACTTGTCTCTGTACATGTGACACCAACTGCACATCTGTCCATCCTGGAAGCGGTATCCCTCCTCTGTGGCTCTTCCTGAGGCTTCTCCCATTTTTTCCCTGTACAAGGCTTTTTCTGTGGACTTTTTCCTCACTCGACTTTTTCCTCTACTTGCTGTACAGACCGTAAAGCCCTTTGAGGCAAATTGTGTTTGTGATGCTGGGCTATATAAATAAAATTGACTTGACTTGACCAGGTTTGGGTCTCTAGGAGGGCTACTGGTCCTGATAAGGTCCTTGTTTACACCAGAAAAGGTTCTAAAGATGTAAAAAATATAAGTACACACACATACACAAAAACAGACTGGCCAAACAATCTGAAAGCTGTGGAGTGTCCTCAGTCAGAGCTGTGCTGCTGTTAATTGTGCAGTTACTTTGAAGGGCAATTTAATCTGGCTGACAGGAAGATGTGTGTGTGTGAGTGAGTGAGTTAGGGGCATTTGTGTTGTTTTAAACACCAGGGGGTCAGACACCTGGGGTGTTAGGGGGAATTTTCTATCAAAATATTCCTGTGTAATAGTAGTGCCACGCATACAGAGACATAATGTGCACATGTGAGTGTGTTGATTCAGTGTGCAGAGTTTCTCTTCATGTGTGTGTCTGTGAGGCTTCATGGATTTATTCACTGTGTGTGTGTGTGTGTGCGTGAGCAAGCACAATGCATGTTGACAGAGTAGATGTTGGTGACATTTGATGTTTTCAGGGCAGAGAAAAGAGCTTCACACACCACTCCAGTACTCCCATCCGCTCCCTTTCTCTCTCTCTCTCTTGAAAGATGACACTATGACTCTCAAAATTATGGCTTTTGATGTGCTGCTGACAAATAAAGCACTGCAAGAGAAAGATAGAGAAAGCCCTGTCATCTGATCATTATTTTGATGATAAGAAAAACAAGAAAATATGCACAATGGAGTGAAATATTGGTGCATCTTTGAGTTACGCTTTAGCAGAAACAAAAGCTACATGGTTGGCTTTGACTTTGGACCTCACTTTGTAAAATTCAATGAGAAAACAAATGTAGTGATGAGGCACTATTCAGCCAAAATTTGTGCAACTGTTGCACAAAAATGATGGCACATGTTGATTATAAGTCTGTTTTTGTGGTAGGTCTTTTTGTCATATAGAGTCCCATCTTTGTCACAGCAGAAAAGCATGTTTTCTGTTTGAGAGTTCTTGTGACAGAACAGGCAGATTAAGTGAATCAGAGGAGAGTGTCGGTGCAAAAATAAAAATGGGATTTTACCACGATAAACATTTGTGACTGCACTTGCACTGAGTCTGATTGATCTTATGTAATCTTGGCACAGATGCAGGCGTCCTTTAAAATTACTGTGGCTCCCACTCATATAAAAATCTTTTCACAATGGTTTTGATTTGATGTAAATTCTTCCAAACATATTAAATGTTTGCATGCAACAGCCAAAAGGCACTTCAGTAGGAAATAAGGTAATAAATTGAGTATGACACGGTCAGTAGTGGCGGAGGTTAAGAGGTTATTTTTCCAATATTCATCGTCCAAAAGTATTTGCAGAACGTATGAAAGATTTCCTTTTTTTTTCTTGATTGCATCCCCATAGTCGTCTGATGGCAGCAGAAATGGTATCCATCATGTGCAACATTTAATTAAAGGGCTGAGGCACATAAATTCAAATAGCAGCAACGCTGCACACATGGTTCCTTCATTATTTGCAACATGAGTGCACCGCGTGCAGCCACCACCATGCTTTTGTACAAAAGGTAACAGAATATCTTATTGGCACTTAAGTTCACAACAAATGTAACCAAAGACAATTAGGATTTTCAGAAGAGGCTGAAATAAATCAAATTTTAATGCTAAATGACACATTCAAAGTCCTGCTTGGTCACGCTGTACAGGTGGAAAAACAAATTAATCAATTTATAAAGAAAAAGATACAAATACATTGCTACTGTGCGGATATAAATGCACTTTTAAAGTTATGAATCAGTTTAATGAAACTGCTTTCTTGTTATTTCCTCCATGTGTCATTTTAAACACTCATAAAAGATACACTATGATTCATGATGCCCATATGACTTGGTATGTTCACTAGGGTCACTTTGACTCTGAAATGCTGTTTTATTTTGACAAGAGCATAAGTGTTTTACACAGATTTCACTTCATATTCAAATGTTAATAAGGAACTTTTTGTCTAAATGTACCTTAATGAACATAATAACAAAAATTGTGGAGGTATTTGTTATATTTACATTTGCAATTTGGTATAATAAGATGCAAATCAGTTATATTATTATTTTTTTTGAGCAAAAGTTCATCTGAAATACTAAATGATGAAACAGTCAGTAGTTCACTGCACTTGACTGACACAAGCCTGTTATTTATTCCTAATGGAGCCTCCGTTATAATAACTGAGGATCAGCTGCACATTGACAATTCTGGCCACTGGAAATTACAGATAATGATAATTCAATGGTCACACACAAGTGAGCCACTGTGCATATGCCTCTTCATTCATGACACCAGGGTCTTGGTGGCTGAAATAGAAGACTTAATGAAAATACTCCTTTATATCAGCTAAACTACCACTAGAAGTAGAGGTCAATGTATTTTCTGGACAAAGAAATGACATAGTGATCTTAAATAGGCCTCTTTTACTATTCAAAAGGCTCAATAATGTCCTTCATCATTTTACAAAGCGCGAGAGACTGATCCGAGGAGTCAGAGGAAGTGAGGACAGGAAGGAACAGAGTAATGGAGTGAACAAGATTAAACCTTTCAGAAATAGGAGCTGTGGAGCAAGAGCGAAAAAGAAAATTGAGATAAAACCTAACAAGACCAAAGGGAGATAAGGGAAGAAGTAGCATAAATCCACACATGAGAGAGAGAGAGAGAGAGAGAATGAAAAAAGAGGGTGAGCACTGAAGAGTGGAGCAGCAGAGAGGGGAGGAGGAAAAAACTGTGAAGAAAGAAAAAGACATGGATAAAATAGAGGGAGCATGGGAAAGACACAATGAGGGAGCTGAGAGAAAAGGAGAAGTGTTTGAGGGAGCTTTATGTAGCGCTTGGGTGATGAAATCATGAATGACCCCCTGCTGTGGGCCGCTCTTTCAGGGTGTGTCCCCACTCTCTTTCTCACAGAAACACACACGCGTGCGCACGCGCACACACACACACACATGGGAAAACAGATTAGCAGACAAACAAACACAAAGACACAAAATTCCCATTTACACAAATGTATGTCTCCATATTTTTTTCTATTTTTCTTCAACGTCGTCCCCCTCAAACATACACACTATACCATTTTTCCCCTTCTTTTTTCCCCCTGCAAAGCCTCTGCCTTCCTTTCTCTTCACATTTTTTTCATCTCTCCATCACCACTCACACAAAACCTGAGGTGACAGCCCGTGGCAAGAGAGGAATAGATCAACACAGAAAGATAGAGAGAGAAAGAACAAGAGGGTGAGCTACCTCTCAACAACAGTGGTTTAGTTGAATACATACAGAGGCCAATCAGGGAGACCTTCCAGTTATAACTTCACTTGTTACTCAAATTTCCTACGAAGGGTCTGGAGAGCCCAGAAATGTGGCACATACTGTCCTCGTTGATGTGATGTTGGATCTAACCTCAAATGCTAACTTTGCAGTTCAGGATTTATTTTTGCTCTGTAATTAAATGTGGGGCAAAAATAAAATTTGAAGTTTACCTTCCTTCTGAAATGCAAAACCTGACTTCTGCCTTTGTTTGTCCTCAATCTCCATTTGCTGCACCAACAATTTGCAATATTCAACAGATTTTACGCATAACTTTATCTTCTGCATACAAAAAGAAAGCCCAACTGTAAGGTCATCCAGTCTGACACCATTAGTTGCTTGCTTATTTCTTAGAATAAGACTGTTTCTGTAGACAGCAGATAGCAACCATTTTCTGACCTACTCTAAATAATGTAGGGGAATATGATTGGGATCCATTGTGCCCTATACAATATCTATATGGAGGGCTTTCAATTCACCACCGATTTTAATTATTTATAACTTAGAAAGTCTAAGTTTTATACAATTAAACACTTTCATAAAATGAAACCACAAAAAATGACCTTCCTGTATTCTGGCTTTAGATATTGTTGATAAGGAGGATACATGGTGCATTTGTATTATTATTAGTCTATTCTCTACAGGAGCTTAAATGCCATTGTCAAAATAAAAACTGTTTTTTGACTATGAAACTATCACTTTTCTGTTTTCAAAGTATGATCCTGTGATGAATATGCTGATGGTTTTAGTAAAAGCATTGGGAGAAAAGAAAGCAAAGCAGACCGTGGAGAATTGGGTGTAGTGAAAGTCTGATCAGGATTGTTCTCTTCAGCTAAGTGACCAGTGCATTAGCTCATCGTCATGTGGATTAAGAACATGGATACTGGCCCATGCAACAGATGGAATATTCAATTACAGACTGGATCAGAGGTAAAACTAGACAGGAGTGAGGAGGGAGGAGGAGGAGCAGGAGAGTGGTGTGGTGTGCTGTCAGGGGATGGTCAGAGAGAGATGGTCCTCTGTTGCATCATGGGAAACATCATGCCGAGTCGATAAACACTGCAGTTTATTACCTGATTTATGATATTTGATTGCTTGACAGTCTTTAAGAACTCAGGTTAAAACTGAGCCGCTCCTGAAGATTCAAACTGGCGGATTTATGTCAAAGTATCAGAGTTGTTGTTTTTTACTTTTTTACTTTAGTTACTTGACATAAATAGAAAACTCTGATATTAATGTCTGAGTTACAGTGTATGTATGAATATACTCATATACTCACTGTTCCTGGAAAACAAAAATAGGTGTATATTTAAACCTGAATGCAGTTGCTGCAAAAAAACAATATATGAACCATGTTGTAGTTCTAGTTCCATTTGTTTATTTGTCAAAAAAAACTAGGCATGAACTCTGGAAAACATTTTGAAAATTGAGGGATCTGGACTTTTAAATGAACATAGTGAAAAAATACAGTATTTTGGTCTGAGCTTCTTGAGCTTTCCATGCTGTGTTCACAGTTGGGTTTTTGGACATTATGTGGACATTGGACTTGGGAGCAGAAGAAGTAATGCTGGGGGGGGGGGGGAATCCTGGAGTGACTTTTGGGGGGGGG